>JAHBOF010000125.1:0-299397 GCA_020736565.1 Coprinopsis sp. MPI-PUGE-AT-0042 | reverse complement strand
TTAGGGCTTCAATTTGATATAGCTCGCAGCTCCAGTAATGCCAAACAACGAGTCAATTCAACACATCATTCATAAAAACCATTGTATTTGGTATCTGTGAATTAAGTTTGAATACTTGTCATCAGTTAGCCAAACTACTGTGTAACCAACCAAAGATAACTGTAAAAGGACATTGGAAGAGTTGAAATGAGTATATATCATTGGATTACTGCTGATCTAGCTGCATTGTATATTGGTAGTGCAAACTCCAAAAGCCAGTGAAGAACATTGTTCATCAAATGATATTACCTAATCAAGGACCACAGTTGGCAAGAGCTCAATGAGACCTTTCTAAAACTGGTTAGATCATCTCAATCGAGGCTCAGATGCAGAAGATATAAGCTGAACACAATTGGTCAACCTTATCTTAATTAGTGAGTAATTAGATCATTACATTAAGCGCCCACTAATTAACACTAAGTTAGTGTCCATCAATGATGTCACTAATTAATGACCTCATTCCATTATAAGTAATGTACCTGATTACATTAATGTGTCAATCAGTGACATCATTGATGGTGCCTGATTTGCATGTAATGATATCATTTGTTAGATTAGATTGGTCTATTTTTAGACATGACATCATATTTGAAAATTGCCTTTTTAGGTAATTTGTTGACAGTTTCCTTTTTAAGTAAAATTTCAGAAGTGTTTTCCCAGGTACAAAGGAAACACTCCCTGGTGTCCAGGGTCCTTGAGGGCATCAAGTTTCCTTTTCTCCTCTCCTTCTCCTGTCTTGGTTTCCAGTACAAAGGAAACTTCAAGGGAGACTCTCCTTAATCAAAAGGTGAGTGACCAGGGGAAACCTGGCCACTGGAGAGGAAAAGGAGACAAGGCAGGAAACCCAGGAAATTTCCACTGGTCACCTAGCCGATGGTGCTGGAGAACTCAAATACAACCACCTTCCAATGGGGGTTCCTTGGGTGACTGAAGTGCTCTATCCGTCATGCCATCCGTTGTCGCCGAGTTCGTATTTTCGTCTCTTCACAAGTTCGCCTGCATTGACTCTGTTTCCAGCTCCCCTCCGCATTTCGGCTGCAGAGTACTTGCGTCGCGATGACTATCTCCCTGCGGGTAATGTCGTGAACACGGTCAGCCCCTAGCCCCTATCTCACGCCCTATTTTCGTTTCATCTTATCTTTTGATCTTTCATTTCATCTTATCGCTTTTAACCCCTATTTCCTTTAACTCCGTCTCGGCATGGACACTTTCACTATGGTACACTGCCTCGTTACATTTCATTCTTCTCTGCTACAGGCGCTGCCTTACGCACAGCCTTTTGATACTTCTATTCATTCGTCTCCCCGACTCATTTCTACTGTATCATTCTTCTTCGTGCTGCCTCGCGTAGCCTCGCTCGGCCTCGGGCGGTTTCCATTCTTCTCCCTGTTCTTCTCTACGCTGCCTTACGCAGCTTCGCGCGGCCTCGGGCCACTCTTTGTCATCCCATTGGTCTTCTTGCTTACTTGTATCTCGGACTCATCGCGGCTATGCACATGTTCTGTAGAGTATATAAGCTAGCTAGTATGCCCTGTATTTCCTCAGCTTGACCTCTTCGTCAATACACGGCTTAACTCGCATCCTGCTGCTCTGCTCTGTGCTGTTAGACCATCTTGGACTTTCCGCTATTGTCTTCCTAGTCACTCCTGCCTCTGCTCTTGTCGTCGCCGATCGACTTCGAGTCTCCTCTGCTCGCCTTGTGTTCACCGTGTGGTGTTCGCCTCCGTCCTCTTAGGTCTTGCTGACGCGTACTTCTGCGCCATAGGTCAAGCTCTTCTACTTGCACCGGCGGTTTCGCTACCGCCCTTGCAGGCCTGTAACCGCTATCACCATTGAGTGCCAACCTTTGGGCACTTCAACTGCTGTCGACCGAACCGTTCTACTCCGTACCACTCGCGACGGTCACTACAACCCCGAAACCAAGAGTTTTACACCCTGCACTACCACCCCCTGCCCTAACCGCTACAACCCTACTCTACCCCAAGAACATTGGGATCGCCTAGTTGCACTCAACCCAGACGTAGAGCCTTGAAGATCCCAACCGCATAACGCATATCCATCTTGTTACCCCCCCTCTACCTCCGCTTCCTGCCCCACTCCCCGACGCTTCCCCGCCTATTGATTCTTACGCACCATCTCCAGCTCCTTCTTCATCCTCTTCATCTTCAAGCTCTGAACAGAGCATCGTTCCTCTCGAGTTTCACCTTCACTTTTCAATCTCCCCTTTTTACCTCCTTCTATTGCACCTACCGTTCCACCAAGCCCACGTTTTACTACTGCTTCTGTACCTACACTTCCATCGGATTCTACGGCCTTTGTAAATACTGTTTCAACTTTTAACTTCTCTACTACTGCTTCCTCTTTCATCCCTGCTTACGTCCCATCGCCACTTCCTATTTCTGTTCAACCCTTCCTGCCCGTTCCCCGTCCCCGATCACCATGTCCGACCCCATGCCCATGCACCAAGATGAAACCCCAAGTCCAACCCGCCACTGCTAACGACATCATTGACCAACTTGTCGCTGGTCAGCGAGTCTTATCCGAAACCCTCACACACTCATGCTTCAAATGGCCAAACAACCCGTTGCCCAGGTCCACTCCAAGGTGGCAGCTCCAAGCAAAAACCCAATGAAGGATCCCGAACCCTTCAAAGGTGATGCAAAGGAGCTGCGCCGTTTCTGGCCTACTTCACAATGTGGGCCAGCCTCCAGGGCGAACCCCTGATGAAGGAAGGCCTACGAGATGAGAAGGCTTGGATAGCCTCTGCCCTCTCCTACTTCAGAGGAGACGCATCCCATTGGGCCCAGTCGGTTCCTACAGCAGATCTACGACCACGACATAAGCACCAACAAGGCGGCACACCCCATGCCATTCAACGCCACTTGGGAAGGATTCGTCAATGCTGTGGAAGCACGCTTTCGACCTGGAGACGACCAGGAGATTGCTCAACAAGAGTTAGACGCTCTCAAGCAAGGTCGAGGGACAGCTGCCTCATATGCAGCCAGCTTCATGGAGGCCTTGCACAGGACTCTCAGAAGTTGATGCCATGCATCGCTTCAAGCAGGGCCTGGCAAAGGACGATAAAGGTTGGCTCGCATACTCCTCGTTGGTTAAAAAGCCACCACACTGCTGGAGCTTTGCAACCAGGTTATCAGCAACGAGTTCGAGTTGAAGGACACCCATCCCAATGCTCCTCTATGACTACTCGAGACCGTGACCCCTGGGCCATGGACATCGATGCTACTCGCACCAGCAATGGACGCACTCGGGAGGACTTCACAGCTGCCATGCAGGGCCGCTGCTATGGCTGTGGATCCAAGACTCACGTCAAAAGGACTGCAACCATGCGAGCACCCGATGCCCATATTGTCAGCGCATGGGCCACATCGAGAACGTCTGCCAGGACAAGTTCCTGGGTTATTCCAAGAACCGAGGACTCAACCAACGCCGCATCCGTGCCACCACCACCAACGACAACTTCGATGTCTGTGCTTTCCTTCAACCCTGTCCAGACCCCATCCGCCTCCAATCGCCGCTACTCCTGCTCCTCCTGCTGCCCCAGCCATCCCAACCGTCTCAGCCAGCGCCCTTGCAGAAATGCAGCGCATGCAGGAGACTCAACGCCAGATGCTTGCCCAGATCGCCGAACTCCGAAAGGGTTTTTTAAAGCAGGTGTCTGCTCGCGCCGAGGCGCATGCACCCCTACCCCCGTACACAGTTTCTGCCTATGACTCGATATCCTCTTGTAAACTTAGCACGACTTGTGAATTGAACCCCCCTTTCATCCCACTTTCGTGTCCAAGCACAACTCAGAGGCAGGAACTGTGATACAAACTCCCTGGCAATGGTCGACACTGGCGCAACAGGACTATTCCTGGATGTGCCCTTCGTCTCCAAACAACGCATCACCTCCCATAACTGCTCCATCCATCGCCCTCCTGAACATTGACGGCTCGCCTAACCATTTGGGCGACATTACTCATTTTGCTCGCCTCAACTCACCATCGACAGCTACACCGAATGGACCGATTTCCTCATCGCTGACCTTGGTGGAGAGGACATCATCCTTGGTCTCCCTTGGCTGTGCAAGCTCAACCCTACCATTGACTGGCGCAAAGGAACGCTCACCATCCCTTGCACCAGGATCTCCTCTGCTTTCATCGAGGAGATCCCAGACGAAGACGCCTATCCCACTTCTCGAGGTGCTCCTGCAGGAGACGCACTGGTAGAAGAAATTGGCGTTGACGATGACTCTCCTCCCACTCCCACTCCGGCGCCCCCCCACTCCCCAATCAGCATCTACCTCCTCGTCTTCCTCACCCCCAGACACCTCCGAGGAGCCATCTCCCTCGGTCGAACCTGAAACCGGAGGACTATAGGCCCCCTCTCTGTCGCATTCGTGCCAATCGGAGGCTCGTCGTGAGTTGGTACGTAAGGGACTGCTTGAGGACACTGGCGACCAGATTTGGTGCGCTGCTGGCTTCACGTATTCCCAGCAGATTGGCGAACAGAGTCAGAAGGAGAAACTGCAGAAGACGTTCGAGGAGTTGGTACCACCCAAGTATCGACAACACGCCTCCGTCTTTTCCGAGTCTGAATCCCACCGTCTACTGGACACAAGCCTTGGGACCACGCCATCGACTTCACACCTGGTGCCCCAGCCAATGTTCGCACCAAGGTCTACCCCATGTCACAGAACGAGCAAGAAGAGCTCAACCGCTTCCTGGATGAAAACCTCGAGAAAGGCTACATCCGACCGTCGAAATCACCCCTCACCTCGCCCGTCTTCTTGTCAAGAAAAAGGACAGCAAACTTCGCTTTGTTCAGGACTACCGCAAGCTCAACGAATTTCACCGTCAAGAACCGTTACCCACTCCCGCTTGTTCCGACATCATTGGCCGCCTCAAAGGCGCCAAATATTTCTCCAGATTCGACGTACGCTGGGGCTACAACAACATCCGCATCAAAGAGGGGGACGAATGGAAGGCTGCCTTTTGCAACCAACCAAGGTCTCTTTGAACCCCTTGTCATGTTCTTTGGTCTCACCAACTCCCCCGCCACGTTCCAAGCCCTCATGAATTCCATCTTCTCAGACCTTATTGCTGCTGGTAAAGTCGCGGTCTACCTTGACGACATCCTCATCTTCACCTTGACCCTCGAAGAGCATCGCAAGATCACTCACGAGGTACTTCGACGACTCAAAGCTCATGACCTGTTCCTTCGCCCTGAGAAGTGCGAATTCGAACGCCAGGAGATCGAATACTTGGGTCTAGTCATCAAGGAGGGAGAAGTCTCGATGGACCCAGCTAAGGTTGAAGCCGTTCGCAACTGGCCCGTTCCTCGCAACCTCCGTGCTGTTCGAGGCTTCCTAGGATTTGCCAACTTCTACCGCCGTTTTCATCAAGGATTTTTCCACCATCGCCCATCCCACTCAACGATCTCACCAAGAAGAACGTGCCCTGGCAGTGGGGTACGCCACATCAAAACGCGTTTGATACCCTCCGCGATCATTTCATTTCCGCTCCGGTTCTCTCGCTCTGGGATCCTAGTCTGCCCACCCGCATCGAAGTCGACGCCTCTGGCTTTGCCACAGGAGGTGCTTTACTTCAGAAAGCATGACGACGGTCTCTGGCACCCCATCGCATTCCGCTCCTCTTCCATGCAGCCGGCCGGAACGCAACTTACGAGATCTACGACCGTGAAATGCTCGCCATCATTGATGCCCTCAAGGACTGGCAACACTTCCTCGAAGGCCTTCCTGAGCCTTTTGAGATTGTCACTGACCATGGCCAACCTCGAGTACTTGGCGCACTGCACAAGACCTCAGCCGGCGACACGCAAGATGGGCCTTATATCTCTCTCGTTTCCAGTTCACCCTTACCCACCGTCCCGCCTCGACATCCACCAGGTCCACGACGCTGAAGACAACAGACAACAGATCGTCCTCAAACCTGAACTTTTTGCCAAACTCGCCGCCACCAGTATGCTCATCAATCCCCTCAAAGAACGTCTCAAGCAGGCCAGCAACCGCGAAGCGAGGTCCTCGCTGGTCTTGCTGCCCTGCGCAACTCCGGACCTGCTCGACTTGTCAACGGCCTACCTGAATGGGAGGAAGTTGATGGCTTGGTCTACCACAAAGGCCGAGTCTATGTACCCAACGACGACAACCTTCGACACGATGTCCTACGCCAATGCCATGACGATCCCACCTCTGGCCACCCTGGAATCCATGCCACCCTTGAACGCGTCGAACGACAGTACTGGTGGCCCAGCATGCGCACCTTTGTCAAGAAATATGCTGAAGGATGTGACACCTGTGGTCGCAAGAAGCATATGCAGCACACCCCCATGCCCTCACCCGTCCTCTCGATGTACCTGCTGGCCCTTGGGAGTCAGTCGGTGTTGACCTTATCACGCAACTCCCCAAAGCAAACGGTTACGACGCAATCATCGTCTTCACCGATCACTACAGCAAGCTCATCCACGCCCTCCCTTGTCACTCCAACATCACCACGGAAGACGTTGCCGACATCTATTACCGCGAAATTTTGCGCCTCCACAGCCTCCCTCTCCAGTTCATCAGCGACCGTGGACCCCAGTTCGCTTCCAAGGTCATGCGTGGATTGCTCAAACACCTTGGGATCAAGTCAAACCTCACCACAGCCTATCATCCTCAAGCCAACGGTCAGACTGAGCGCGCCAACCAAGAAGTCGAAAAGTACCTCCGCATCTACACCAACCGTCGCCAGGAGGACTGGGACAAACACGTCCCCATGGCTGAATTCGTCATCAACTCCCGTGTCCACTCTGCTCACAACCGCTCCCCCTTCGAAGTCGTCTACGGCTTCCTTCCTCATTTCAACATTCCTATTGGCAGCCCCTCCGGCCTCCTACCCATTGACGACCGTCTCCAACACCTGAAGGATGCTCGAGAGGACGTCGATGCTGCCTTGCGACTGGAAAAAGGACACCAGAAGGATGCTTTTGAAGCAGGCAAACGTGCAGCTGACCACTTCAACATTGGTGACTACGTCTGGCTTGACTCAAGCGACATCAAGGTCAGAATCCCAGCTCGAAAACTAGGCGACATGCAGCTCGGACCCTACAAGGTCCTTGAACGTATCAGTGAACTGGACTACAAACTGGACCTCCCTTGCAGTCTCTCCCGTATCCACCCCGTCTTTCATGTCGACAAGCTCTCTCGCTGGAAAGGAAACGACGTCAACGGCATCCTACCACCTCCTCCCGAACCTGTCGAACTCGAAGGCGAGGTTGAGTACGAGGTTGAATCCATCCTCAATAGCCAAGTCGTCAACCAAGGAAGAGAGAAGGTACTCCAGTATTTCGTCAGTTGGGCTGGGTACAACGATTCGCATAACTCCTGGGAGCCAGCCGAAAACCTCAAGCGTTCAAGAGCCAAAATCAATGAATTCCACCGCCTGCATCCAACTGCCCCACGCAAGATCTAGGTCATCGAGGACGATGAATCTTAGAAGGGGGGTAATGTCGTGAACACGGTCAGCCCCTAGCCCCTATCTCACGCCCCTATTTTCGTTTCATCTTATCTTTTGATCTTTCATTTCATCTTATCGCTTTTACCCCTATTTTCCCTTTAACTCCGTCTCGGCATGGACACTTTCACTATGGTACACTGCCTCGTTACATTTCATTCTTCTCTGCTACAGGCGCTGCCTTACGCACAGCCTTTTGATACTTCTATTCATTCGTCTCCCCGACTCATTTCTACTGTATCATTCTTCTTCGCGCTGCCTCGCGTAGCCTCGCTCGGCCTCGGGCGGTTTCCATTCTTCTCCCTGTTCTTCTCTACGCTGCCTTACGCAGCTTCGCGCGGCCTCGGGCCACTCTTTGTCATCCCATTGTCTTCTTGCTTACTTGTATCTCGGACTCATCGCGGCTATGCACATGTTCTGTAGAGTATATAAGCTAGCTAGTACGCCCTGTATTTCCTCAGCTTGACCTCTTCGTCAATACACTGCTTAACTCGCATCCTGCTGCTCTGCTCTGTGCTGTTAGACAATCTTGGACTTTCCGCTATTGTCTTCCTAGTCACTCCTGCCTCTGCTCTCGTCGTCGCCGATCGACTTCGAGTCTCCTCCACTCGCCTTGTGTTCACCGTGTGGTGTTCGCCTCCGTCTGCTTAGGTCTTCTGACACGTACTTCGCGACAGGTAACATCCTGAGCCATGTCGGTTGGAAGTCCAGTGGAGGTTTCTCCTACCTGACGAAGGTCGGGACTGCCAAAGACTGTGGCATCCTCACCATGGTCGGAATCGTTTGCAGTGAACGACTCAACGTCGATGCAGTAGGGAACTTCAACCTGCGCTTCACTCCGTTGAAGAAGGCAAAGTTTCAACTCTCTATTACGAGCCCTCCGCCCGACTCGGAATTCCATGCACATTTCGCACAGGGGATGACATATCTCCAGCAGTTGGAGGGTAGTGTGTCGAAGACCTTGGACAACAGAAAGTGACGATCCCCATGTTGAATCGGCCTTTCCACTCGACTCACCACGTTTCAGGTTTCTGAGGGTTGTAGAAGGTGGCGAAGGCGGAGTGGAGGCTATTCGTCTCTCGCAAGACATATTTGAGCGCCGCACTGCTCCTTTGGACAGTAAGCAGTTGTGGAAGGGATCCTGCGTTTATCTTGACCAATTGTTTACCAGTGCACGACACTCGCGACGCCAGTATCAACTGGAGAGTGCCCGACGTCCGTCGTAACCTCCTCGACATCGCCCCGTACTTCGCGGTTCGGCCAATGTTGGCATACAACATGAACGATAATTTGATTGACCCTGCGTTTATGGCGAATACGCTTTCCGGAGCAATGGTCGAGGTTTCCTTCTGGGTGAGGCACATGTCTATCAAGGAGACGGATGGCTTGGTCGACGTCTTCAGTGGTACGCCAATCTATCGTAGCTTGGAGGCTACATTCCTGATGGCTCTTCGGCAGGGATGTTTGAACAGATTCGTGTGATCCAGCCTGCGCCAACCTCCACCCAGAGCCCCTTCCGCCAGAATGCTGCTGCAGGTCCGTTGGTTGGGGGCGTCCGTGTCCCAGGGACTGGAGGTTGAACATCCACCGCTGCACCCCCTGGCAACTCCTTCACGTCCATGTTGGCAATGGTAAACGGAGGAGTCAACGCCGTTGTCAACCCATCGACTCCCGCAGGTCAAGAAGTTGTTCCTATCGTTGCGTTCCCATTCACCCCTCCTTTTCCTTCACCCTCGACCCCTCTTGCTTCCAGGCAAGGCTCCTCATTGGGAGCTCTTCCGATAACCCCCCTGTCGCCTACTGGTTCTGTTGCGACTTCGGTTCCTGCCACCATCCCTTCTCCCGTGGCCACTGACGTCCGTGTTGAGACTGTGGCCGACAACCGTGACGGAACCACTGATGGTGCCACTGGTTTTGTGTTCCAACTGCCATCGCCATCCACCGTCCCTGAAGCTGGCGATGTCGTAGCTCGTGATCTTTTCGCTCCTGTGCCTTCCTCTTCGCGCACGGGCCCTGCTGCCGACAGCCGTCTAACCATCATTCTTCCGGCGACCGAACCATCCAGTCAAGGGACCCATTCAGCCAAGCCAGTGACTTATGCTGCTGGAACCGTTGGGGGATCCTCCGAGTCTCATGGCGTCAATCAGGACACCGATGGCCCTCCTAGGCGCAACAAGAAGAGGGCGGCTGAGGATGGCGAACATGGTGGACGAAAGAGCCAGCGCCTGGCATGAACATCGTCACTAGTGCCAGGATGATCTGTGCATGGTCCGCATCTGGTCAATGCCAATCTCGATTTCCTCGACTCAATTACATACCCTTTAGCCTTCCTTCCTCTACATTTCCCCCTAACGCAGTCCCCTCCTTTGTTACTGTCCCTTTCCCACTTGCCATCCTCTACCATTCCCTCTTTCCCTCCTTGCCTGCTGTCACTAATTTTATCAACCCGTCGATCACCGTCGCATTATTGGACTTACAGATTGACCATCCTTGTCTTCGAGTTGTATTATCTTTCCCTTTTCGTTAACTCCGTTCTGGTAGAGAGCATGTCTTCACGTAGGGCGTGGAGGTCACAATATACCACTTGTTCTACCTCAACTGGTGTTATCGATAGGTCACATTTGCCACTGTCGACTTACTCATCAGTTCGCCTTGTGCTGTTCATGCGCCTTACTTCAGCTTCTTGTTGATATTGGAGATGGATTTCCGGTGATTATAGAGTACAATTCATGTCAGAGGTTTTGTGATAGGGCTTAGGTCGGGCTGCGAGGACAAGCGGACATCGTCCACGGTACCGGTCCACGGTTTCGGTCCACGGTTTCGTGGCTGGCTGACGAATCACGTGATGGAGCGTGACATCATGGGTTGCAACAACTCGCACTTGGGTCAGGCGATTCCAAGTGTTTCCCTCCTACATCTTGGGAGAGGCGCGTACATTCGGAGATGCTGTCTACTGTGCTGTCTCCCGAGGTATGTAACACAGAGGTGAAAGTGTCAAGGATGATGCCTAACGCGTTGTGTTATGCTTCAGACTCCTTCCATTGCGGTGTCTTCAATGTCGATTGTGCATAAGTCCCAAATCCAATCCAGAGCGGACAGAGCCCCCTGCCTAAGTCAGAGCGACTGTCTGAGCTGGTAAATGTTCGTCTCAGAATGTTGCGAGCTTCGCGTATCACGAAAGCCAGGTGAGTGTTGTACCTCCTCATCGTGGTCATGGCTAACCACTGTCAGTAACCGACGCCTCGTTGTTGAGGCTCAGCTCACCCAATAGAATATCGATGTTGCTGGAAATCAAGACCATAGGCAACGATCCGTTTCTATCTTGACGGAACATGTTCCATGCCAACTTCTGGAGAGGTGAGCAATATCAATAAAGGATGGGCCGGCGGAGGCAAACTGACCAGTGGAGCGAAGGAATGTGACTTAATTCGCCCTGGGCTTTTTGAGCTCCTTCCTCCTCGTCTCTCTTCAACGCTTCGTCCCCAGGTGCAGTCCAGTCCTGTAGCCCCAATCGCCATGACCGACACCGTTATCAACGCCATGGATGACACCACACGACCGGACAACGCGATCGAAGAACCTCACCCGGAACATGTTGTCGTTCTTGTCAAGGCTGAATGTCCAGAGAGAGAAGCTGCGCCGGAAGGGTGCACAGACTTGAATCTGGTTGCCTCCGTCCAACAACGCGTCCTGAAAAGTCGGTACTCATCTCTTGGGTGTGTTCTGGAGCTCATAGTTTCCATGTAGACAAAAGAATGGACAAACAACTTAGGTCACTGCAAGTTCAGTTAAGAGACGCCATCCTCTGTAAGAGTTCTTTCAGCTGCAGGAATTAAAGTTGACAACCAGCTTGTTTCAGCACGGGAACAAGCCCATGCCCAGACCCTCAATCTTCGGCGCTGTTTGAGGGCATTGTCGGATGTCATCAAGGACGCCTGCCGCCTCTCCGTCGAGGCGATCACTAGCGAAGACGTTGCCGTGCGCAAGCGTTTGCAAGCAATGCTGTATGAGGAGTTTGAGGATATCAACGTCTACCGAGTGGAGGACGACGATTTCATCCCCTTTGCCAACGGTGCTTAGCCAAAGCCGCCCCTTTTCTACCCCTGTATCCCTTCAGAATAATTTACCGTTGATTTATTTCGAATCAACATCGCTTGCGACTTCGGTTCCATCTTTCGGGTTGTCATTCTGGCTGAATTGTACACTTGGGGCAGTGTATTTTTCCAACGGCCAGTATTTCAGGCTTAGGAGCGTGGGCCGTCCCCCCATCACCTTGGCTCTCCCTTTCTTCCTTTCTCTCCCTCTTCCCAGGGCTCACATCGCACTTGTTTCTCTGTGCCACGATGTCCCACCCTTATCCCGTGTCTGCTCGTTATCGCACTAGGGCATCCAGGATGACGTTGCTGTCCTCTGATAACATGAAGTTTCGTGTATCCTGCGAGACGATGTCCAGGAGCGAAGTGATGTACGACATGGTATTCGGTGGGTGGTATAAACTCCTCATAGTTTCTGGCTTGCTGACGCAACTTTGGCAAGCTCTTTGTTGCACCAAGAGTGATGTGCCCTTGCCAATTTGCGCCGTGGATCTTGTTGAAGTGAGTCGGTGGAGTTTTCTACGGGGAGCCTTGCTGAAGCTGGTTAGATCATCCACTGGTTGGAAGCTCATCGGTTCGACCTGCCAATGACGGAGGATGCCATGCGGAAGAACGAATGGTGCCAGTGGGACCGGCCGCTTCATCCGTCGTCTCAGCTGGAACACCCTTATCGGTGTGTACACGGGCGCGAATTTTTTGGGAATTGATTGGTTAAAGTGAGTCTTCCTGGCGGCGATATCTTGTGACGCCTTCAGTAGTTTACTTTCGATCATCTCTTAGGGAATTGTGTGCTTACGGGGTGGCGAAGCGAGTCATGAAGATGACGCCCGACGAGATGCTGCTCAAGTTCAACATGATCTCAGACCTGACCCCCGCCATGAGGGTAAGTGACAGTGATTCTTGGTCTTAGTCGATGTATTGACAGTCCCGTAGGAATATATTGCTCAAACAGCTCGCCCTTTCATGCAACGTCCCGCTGGCATTGAATTGGTGGATTAGTCTATTTGTCCTATCGCCGTCTACAAAGCTCCTTTGTATTTATTTTATACCCCCCTGGACTGTTTGACTACAATAGAGCTCTAGATTGAAGATGAGCAGAGGAGCTGAGCAAGGAGTTCGGACGTACTGTGCGTGAGCCGTGAGGTAAAGGTTCAAGAACGACTCGTCGTCAGCGCCTAGGTCGACGACGCAATCATCGACGGTCTGGAGTTTGACAACCACAATGTCCCCGCAACTGGCCGTATGCCCAAACAAACGAGCCATGAGGTCGTTGGGCGATGATGGCTGTAAATCTATGAGCTGTGCTCTTTCACCATGCCTGTTGTGGTGCACCTCGGGTTCTCTGAAGAAAATGTAGTAATAGTTACTGTGATGCATGCGAAGAGTGGTGCGTCTTAGCGTAGGGGAGAGGGGTGAATAGTAGGCCTCAACGTCGAGGTCCCATGAGTAAACTTCACATTCAGGGGGTTGGACCGTGGGGGACCGTTGTGCGTGCTCCATAAGTAATGGGCAATTGACAGGGATCCTGCGAGGGGATGATGCCCCGGAGGCGTACAATAGGCACGTTCGCAAGGGCTTACTGGCGGTCTACCTTCTTGTTCAAGCCCTGTCCGGAACTCATTTCAAATTTCTGCGCACCTCTGCTAAGTACACCTGACTTTCAGCAATGGTTGTGATTGTGCCGTCACACATGGGACCGATTTTCCTTGGTAGTATGGAAGTCATGGAATACGAGAAACAAGGTCATTGGCTCTAGGCGCAATGATTTTCGGCAGTTCCATGCTATTTTTGGTTTCATTCGATCGCGGGTGGAGCCATGTCTTTACCTACTGCGAAAGCTGAAAGTTTGCTCTGCTGGCTTTCTCGCCCGTTTCTCTAACCTTCCAATGACCTATTGCATTACCTTCTGTAAATGTCCTATAATCGAGTACAGAGGTTTGGTATCACCCCGCATCCAATGGCTAATTGGCTTGGGGAAATACCTCGCGATGGCTCTACGTCTTCTGGTGCGTCGTGTCTCACATCTTCTGTAGGATCGAGCTAACGACGGGATGCGAGGTAGACGAGGATCCGGTCGCAGGAGTGATTCGAGGTCAGAGAGACCGCAGGCTGGAACAAGGAGACAACGCCGTGGGCGGCTTCGTTGGTCCTGCAAATACCGAGGGGGAGCGCCCACATGTCGCCATCGATATTTTACACAATGTCCTCATGGAGCGGGACGAAGGTATAGCGTGTCACTCGTATTGTTTTGTTCAGGCCTGACAGCAGCTGCAGAAATCAGATCGCTCCGTTTGCAGAACACATTTTTGCGAAATCTCCATCAAGAAGTCATCTGTATGTTGGGTGAAGCAAGCCAGCTGCGTGAGCAGGGGCATAGGGAGGAATCCGCGCGGGCATCGGGTCTCGCCTCGGAGGCGGACAGAATTACAGTAGAAGCTTTGGTGAAGCTGCGGGATTCTTACGACTTGTAGTGAGGGGTCAATTTACCCTGCAGTGGAATGCGAACGGTCAGAAACGGAGGTGGCTGAGGTTACCATGAAAACGATTTCATTGTTACATTGCGTGTTATGTACTCGTAACTTTTTGAATGTGTTGCTCCTGTGATTTTTAGTTGACGCTCCTGTCGCGTTTCTCTGCGCTTCGTCAGATACTGAAAGGCGTAGGTGTTACTACGTACTGTCTAGGGTGAAGTGGACGTGCGCGCTGCCCCTGTTCTGCCATTCGACACCCATACCAGTGGCGTTGTGCAGTGCTTGCCCGTTAGGTGCTTGAGTGTTAGGTTGGCGCTTGCGAGCGGAAAAAATGGCCCGAGACATGGCTGTAGAACTGTAAGAGGTTTTTCGCGGGGTTGGCGTTCTTGCAATGATTCGATGTGCCCTGTTCGTTAAATATTTGGTGGCGCTGGTGGTGGAGTGAGGCCGGAAGGTGTTATGCAGTACTAGCAATCGTGACTGAGCGATTCCGGTGGGAATGGGGTTGGATCATGCATTGCAAATTCCATCCATTACTTTACATGCAGGATTTTGTGCTTGGTGATTTACAGTGAGTGAGTTGCTACATGAATAGTGGCACAGGCCATGGACATTGGTAGAAGGGTTTCTACGGAGATACCCTCTAGCGCGTGGCGCTCTGATGTGGGGGAGCTGCTGAGTAGCTTGTTCATGTGTGGATCGTATACCTCAATATCCACCTGTACCCGTTCGCACCTTTCAGAGAGTCGGAGGAGGGAGGTGTCCAATGACGGTGATTCGAGATTATGGACGCCTGCGACGCCTATGTTGGGTAGGAAGATCTCGATCTTCATCTTAATGACATCGGTCGCGCCGCGTAGGGCGTCGATCACTTGCTGTAATCCAAGAAACCATTCATCGCCTACTGGTGGTCTATACGAGGAACATACACTGATCAGGTGGATGGATCGAAGCTTGGGCAGTGTTGGAAAATGAAGTTCTGCCTTGGCGTTGCCCCAGCGAACTGGGAGAGGCGTGGCTCAGCGAAGTTCTGTGTGAGATTAAAATTCAACGCACGGAATAGCCCTGTCACATCGATGGTTATCTTCTTCAGCGACTGGGAAGCCAACGGTACTACTTCATTGAGCATTTGAAGCTCCCTTTCATACTGGGTGCCTTGACAATGAAAGATTTCGAGGCCTGTTAGATCGAGTGCCTGTAGGAGCGGGTCTGGCCTGCTCTCTGCGCAATAAACTCCACGGCACGACCTGGCGCCATAAAGGAAACTTGTCAAGCGAGGCAGGAAGCGAGGTGGCGACCTCTTCGCATTGATAATGTCCATCTCGACGCCGGTCGCACTTAGGTTGCGGAGCGCCGTGAAGGAGGAGAAGAATTGGGGGGGTAAAAATTGTATGGCATCGAGGTCAAGCGTCGTGAGCGAGGTTGACAGAGTGTGGAGAAAAGTACCTAGGGTGGAACTAGCGAGCTTTGCCAGCTCGTCCCGCCGTGAGATGGCGATCGACGTTACGTGCCCCTGTTGGGCAAGAAGGGTGATAACTCGAAGCATCGATGTTGTCCATATCCAACTGGTGGTGTGGTTGGCGACAATTTGAACGTTGCGGGTGCGCTTGAGCAGCAAAGGATTATGGTCGACCAACTGTAGATAGTTCCTGACATGGCCACCAATATGAAAGCCACGACGATCTGCGAAAGTTATCGCTGAGAACACGAGTCCTTCGGCAGCGATAGCTGTGGCCGTACAAACTAGCCTGTAGTTTAACAGGTCGATCATGGACCCATTCGCATCGACGGTTTGGGCGAGAAGCTCTAGCATGTCGGGGTTCAAAGCTACATTGCCGAACCGACAGGCGACCATGGCGCGAGGTTCTGTGACGTTGGGTAGCTGGGAGACTGATGGAGGAACGGGTTGTGGTGCCGACTGATCAATGTGGGAGCGTGTGTGGCGCAACACAGACACAGACCTCTTGATATTTATAATCAGCGCCTATTCTCCTGACAAAGCGAGGCACTGCACCCTCTCTTATCCTCTGCGCTTGTCACTCGGCCGGTTGGTCCTTTGTCGTGGTGCACATCATGCAATTCTGGGACGACGATCTCGAACCCGCCCCGCTCTCGAGGCTTCCACCCAGTGAGCTTGCTTCTGTCAGCGACTCCATTGGAGCGGAGTCGATGCCCTACTGTTCCCATGTAAAGGCGCAGAGCCGATAGTGGTCAAGGTACCGTTTCATATGGGATATGGTCAGCGTCAGCGACCCGAGGATGTGGATGCATCGCTTTACGTCGACCGCTGGGATTTAATCTTGCGCCGCGTTTTCTCCAAGCGAAGTTGGGTCCGAGTTGTGCAACATTTCCCGGAGGGTTCTTCATACACTTTGCAACAAGGCTACGCAGTTTATCACAGGGAGAAGGTATACATCCAAGGATCTTGCCCCGGTCTGTGCGGAAAGGAGCTGATTCAGTTCGCAGAGGACGCTCGATCTGGCGCCAAACCGGTCACTACGAAATCATTTCAAGGAGGAGTATCGAATTGATGGAAATGTGTTGGTTGTACAGCTGTCAAGTTCCGGGTGCATGGTGGACTTTCAGGAAAGGAATGCGGAACTGGCGAAGCACATCACCGTCAGGTGGGTTCGTCGTTAATCGGGCTCCCAAATATGCTGATGGATTCAGCTCAATCGTCGATAATGGGGCAATGAGCATTGCGCGCGTGCGAGACTGGGGGTCTCTGTGGACGCCACTCCCCAAGCGCATGGTGGAAAGGCCTTTAGACCCTCGCCGGTTTTGGTGTTTCTCAACCAACGAGGACATACGCTCGGTGTGGTTGGACATGCTCGACTTCGCATCTCTGGTAAAACTGGGGTCCTGGTCAACAGCCCATCGGCAAGAGATGGCGGGAGAGATTTCGCACCGCATCAGAAAGGAGATGCGGCTGGACGTGGCCACCTGGTTGTTCTCATGCTTCCTCGATCGACTGGATGGTTGTAGAGTCTTGTTGGTTGGCGGTTTAGCGAGGAACATCATCACTGGTGTACGGAACAACCTGCCGTTCGTTGACTTGCTGTGTGCAATGCCATACATACCGGAGCTCGAATCGGCTTTGACGACTATTGGGTACACTCGTACTGAGCGCGAGGTTGAGGTCCTTCAGCATCAAGAAGTCAATATCTGCGATGCGACGGTGTTCGAGGGAATGGTAAGTCATTCTGCTTTGTGGTAACAAACGACTCACATGGACAGGGCGTTCCAATACTGGTTCTGCGACTGCAGACTATGAGTCCTCATGAGGTCCTGCTACACTCAGCAAACACTGCGCAGTTCAACGCCATTTCCGGAACGAAGGTGATGTGTTTATACAGAAGCATGACTCTAGCGTCCACTGCGCTCAAATGTCACGATGACCCTGGGTTTGCCAGTAGGCATCCCGAGATCGAGATGAACGACGATAACTCGCGGTGGCTGTCGCCCTGTGAAACTGTGTGCCCTGCGCGGTGGTGCAAAACGGACGACAGGGACGACGGGTGGACGGTACAGTGGCGTAGAAGTGGCGACGGGTTGAACGAGGAGCAAAACGTTGGGGAAGAGGAATCGAGAACCGAGGGATGGGGTCTCACTGGAGGTGACATGATGGCCTGGTATGGCTCTGGCCCAGGGCGAATGACTGAATCGTTCTGGCACAAGTCGTGGGAGGACGACGACTGCATTATTTGGAGGTTGAACAGCGACTGCCTCAATTCGGCGTGTGATGGTTACGCTGGTTGATTGTTGTCATCGTATTCAATTATATTACTTATATTGAGGATTTGAGCAAGTGAGGCACGCCCCCTGGGGAAGCTAAAGCAAGGTCAGGTAGTCGCAGGCCCAGCGGGCCGCGGCCCCTTCATACACTTAAATACGGCCTTCAAGGTCATTGATGCCATCAAAAAGGTATGCCAGAGGTGTTGACGAGCACTTCCAATAGGTCTCGAACCGTAGCCCCCGTTTTGTCGCTGTAGCGAATGTAAAGGAATCCCACAGAAATGGGGGTCACTGATGCTTGTGCATGAGCTTCGATGGCATTGATGGCAAGCGATCTGAGTTGAGGCAAAGTGAGAAGGGGCGGTTTGAACCATAGAGGGACACGCACGCGAAGATTGTTTTTCCAGCTCCCGCTGCAAGAATCCATAATAAGTTGGAGGGAAAGAAAGCATGAGACGAAGGGAATGATGAGACTCACGCATTCCTGAGCCCCATAGAATTCGTATGTATCCGTCCGAGGATAACCAGATACACCATTCCTTCCATACCTGTATCTAGTCCCCAGTTCCAGGAGTAGCTCTGCCTAAGGTTGCAATGTGAATCTTTCGAAAGTTGGGTACCCGCTTCAAAATGGGCGGGACCTCGACCTGACTTTCTGGCGTCCCATGGTAGTGGTGGTGATGATGGACGTGGATGAGATCTCTTCCAACGAGGTTGACGTTGCCGGCACCGATCTGAACGTTGCTCAGGCCCTGCACAAGAGCTGTAAAGAGGCGTCAGTCACGGATGACGAAGGGTCGCGCCTCCTGCTTACCTGACGGGCTCACAGATGAGCCAACGTGATCTACATCGCCTTGGAGTGGGAGATGGTCAGGGTTCCGCCTGACATCCTGATTCCTCTGTCAAATCTATCGGTAAGTAAGAACGGTTGACTCTCACCATCGAAGAGATACAAGCTGCTGTGCTTCAGGATCGCAAAGTGGCAGACGAGAGGCAAGGTGCACATCGATAGCGTACACGCTTTGGTTTGTGGGCGTCAGTTTCCACCCACGTGGGGGATGTAAAAATAGCAGGAGGCAGGGAGGTCCTACTGACAATACCTGTTCGAAAAGTCCAATATAGCTCAGTAGCGTGACCACTATAATCATTCCGCCTGAATCATTACCTTCTTGGCGCTAGTGTTCAGGCCAAGGTATGATGCACTCAATTGCCATCGACTAATCTGAGCCCGGCCTTCAAAGTCACTTGTGACCTGGATATTACCATGTTATATTTGAGATGATATACACTGATTTTTGAATGGGTAGACTCACCCCATGCTCGTTCTCAACCAACTAATGACCTCTCAGTAGTACCACCAGATTATCCAGAAGATGAGTGCCATGCCAGAGTCAACGGCGACTATCTCAAGTTCACAAAGAGGCGTGAAAGCCTCCATAGGCTTTTTTTAAAAAAGAATTACTGCGGTGTTGTCCCTCATCTCTGTCTACATAACTTGAGCCTCAGAGATTGAAGCGGAGTGCGGCCAGATTCGGACTTTTTCGGACCATGACCTAAGTTGTCGCAAAAGAAAACCGGTCTCTTATATCTTGGCTCTCAACATCGACTATCCTGTGAAGATCCACAAGCTAAGGATAATTACTCTCTCCTCAAATCTTGTCACACATCCCGTCCTACTTGGTCGACCCACTGCGTCGAAGCATGGATTTTTGCAACAAGGCCACAGCACGAACTGGCTGCTCCCTTACTCGCATCTCGTAGCAAGTCTGATCGCGTTTCAACTCGCTGTTGAAGAAGATTCCGGCCTTTAACGAAAGAAAGGGCTTAGGGATAAGACGAGTACTAACAATAGTAGTACGATTCGCGAAAAGTAGTTAGTCGGATAAACCACAGAATAAAACAAAAAGTGGTTTTTCGGGGAGGGATGATGAAGTGTTCCGGGACGCTTGTGCGACGGATCCGGTGAGAATGCCCATGGGATTTCTCACGGCAGTCCTGCGCGCCTACTTTCGTGAATAAAGAGGCTCTCTAGGGCAAGTATAAATCACAAGAAACTCCATGTACTGTAAGATAAGATACATATGCTAGTCAAGAAACATAGTGGTTGACAATATCTCGCCTAGAACCCTCATTAGTCTGCTTAACATACTCGAGTAGTATCAAGATTAAGCGCTGGAATGAATGGATTACAACACATTTGATTTAAGGAAGAGGGACATAGTAAGTATGTTCTAGTACCTACGGAAGACCTTAATTTCATTCAAAATTATGTTCTCATAAAGACATAATGATGAAACCTCAGTATTGTCAAAGAACACACGAGTTAAGCGCCTGTAGTCTGAATTCAAACTCAGACGAGCAGGCGCGAATTCACGACGCGGCCATCGAAAAGGGCCATTTGTGACCAAGTGCAGAACTCCTAAGAAATTCTAAGCTCATTTTCAAATAATAGATGTATCTTTAGCTTATAATACCAACTAAAATTGAGTCTACAGCTCCATTTGAAGGTTGAATGCACACGGATAAAACTGCCATCTCATTCATCAAATACAAACAACGGGCTCCTATTTCTACCTCATTCAACCAGAGAAACCAAGCGCGTGAGCCAAAGAGGAGTCAGAAGAAATGAAACTCTTGGAAATGCCACGAGTTGGCCCTTCCCTCCCATAAAAGGAGGATGTTTGCTGTGGGATTCCTGTAGCAAACGATGAATCGGATGTCGATGTAAAGGCTGGTTGAATGGAAAAGCTTTGGTGGATCTGTGAGTGGTGGGACATTTCAACCGTCTCAGATCCAGTGAAATCACTCAAAGGATGCGCTATATCGCTGAAGAAGGCTTCATCAAGAGGCATCATAGGTGAAAATGCGTCATGGATGGTAAATGGGAGCGGCGCTGTAAGGGTGCTGTGCTCAGGAATGTGTTGTCCTGCACCAGAGCAGAGCGTATCAAAGCCTTGAATTGGGTCCATGAAGAAGTCGTTTCCAAAGAAGTCTTGAGTTGCAGAGGCTTGACTATCTGCGGTCCGGGTGCTTGCTAGGTTACTAGTGGCCCTGTCAAAGTATGCTAGAAATACCTTCCTAAGCATCAAGCTAAGGAACGATCAAGAATGGACGCACCATCGAATGTATATTCTGGCACTGCAAGGGCGGTTGACATAGCAGAGCTGCTTGCATGATGCTGCTCGTCTGCTTGCTCTGGTATCGTCTTCAAACTTGAAGTTTTTGCAGCCCTTGATCGCCGGTTTGTCAAGCTTTTCTTCTTACCTCCTCGAAGATCTTTGAGGCGGCTGCGCATGTCCTTCGTTGCCTGGACATTCTCCGCAATCATCTGCGAGACATTACTGATCTCGCTAGCAGTGCTGGAGGACTGGATGCTCCTCTGAGCACACAACGTCTGGCGCTGCGTGTTGCGCTTGACCCTGTCGGAAATCTGGTTATGGCGATTGGGGGAGACCATGACGTTCTTGGCTTGCAGCATGTCATTGACGACATGCATGTCAAGCTGCCTGGCACTGTAATAAATGTAAGAGAAGGTTTTAAAGTGATGATTTGGAATGGCTACCTTTTGACTGCCTCAACCGGAGTCAGGCCAATATTCGTCACCTTGTTCGTTCCAGCATGAGCTGTTTCAACGAGGTTCGTGTGATTTGGGAGCTGCTTCCAGAATGAATCTGGTATCTTGGATAGCAGCCGATTGAAACCTGGGAGGATCCATGTCTGCGAAATCTTATGTGCATACCAGTCTAAACAGGCGAATAGGGCATCATGTTCTGTCAACAAGCAAGAGCCACGACGCGGTGCTTACCTCGAATCTTTTTCTGTGGGTGAGTCTTGCAGAACTGTTTCCACTCTTCGATGCTCTCTGCTGTCTCCAGTAAATCGAGGCTTTGAATATATGCCAGCTCCTTTGGTGAGACAACACCCGAGAGTTCCTCTGTCTGCCTGCACCTTGTGTTCAACACCGAACATCAGACTATTAAATGAATACACGTACCGTTTGAAGTGAACATAGCACTCCTTAAGCACATAGTGAACAAGCTCATCAGGATCATTTCGAATTCCTGTAAGCGCCGGATGATTCATACCACTACGGGCAATCCATTCACCTAGACCCTTCCCTTGGGCAGCCTCCATGTCGAGAATGATTCCCAGAAGGTTACCGTTATCAGGTTGAAATACCCTGAATGTAATGTTCTTTCCGGTAGCTGACTTGACAGATCGGTCGAGCATCTCAAAGACCTGACGGAAGTCCTCTGTCGCTGCGCCGTTGCAGTACACTCGGGCCACCGTTATACCTGCCACTACTTAGAGATGCTTTGAAAAAGATACAAGCTTACTCACGACGTTGTTCATGATCATCCCAAACGACCACTTCATACTCATTGAGATCCACCTCTGCAAGCTTTTTCACCCGCTTGAACGTGTAGTCTGCGACGAGATAGCGACTTCTATGGATTAGTCTGGCCAATGCTGGGAACAATGTCACAAGAATCTTCGTGTTTCCTTGCATCGACAGTTCCCAAAGGTATCGATCCTCGGGATCCAGAGCTTGCTCTTCGTCATAGAGCGCAATAAGTCCTGGGATATTCATCGCCGATCAGAAAACAAGCGCCCAAAAATGGTTGAGAGGCAGCTCACCCTTCCATCCAAGTCCATCTGGAGCGCTCGTCAACTTGAGTTTTTTGACAGCATCACCGAGGGTTCGTTTGTTTCGAAATGCAGGGTACTTTTCGCTCAGGCTTTGACCCAGAATACCCAATGTTGACGGTGCTGAAAGCATAATTTGGATATTTAATCTTCACCAAGTTAGAAAGGATGCTCTTACCTCGATCAAGGGCTTGAGGGGTTGTCATGTGTCCGTGCTGTGTCATAATCTGGTAGCATTCCTCAAGGTCGGCCTTTGCCTCGAGGCCAAGCTTCTCCTTAGGAAATACCGGGTGGTTGTGAAAGCCCTCAAGGATAACAACGACAAGGCCTGGGTTATTTACGTCTTGTGTTGAATAGACAAACTTTTTTGCTTCACATGGGCGCTTAATCATCTTCGGGCGTATAGGATGGCCACTCGAGTCATAGTGGATATGCTCTGAACAGAATCTATTGGTTACTTTGACCCTACAAGCAAATGTAATAAATTACTAACTACAAAGCTTCTGACCACCATGACGAGGATGAAGGACTGTCGAGCACTTAACATCTTGGAAAAGATGAAGGTCAGGATGGTCAATTGACTGCCCATTGAGAAGGGCTTCAAGAACCACGACATCGATGCCAGCATCCACAATAGGGACGTATCGGTGGTCAGTATTGGCGGCGGACCAATTTGCACATCCAATGAAGGAGATGCCCTGAACATCGACGGAGTCTCGGTGCCCATCCTAAACGAAATCATTAAGAAGTTAGAGTATAACAGCGACGTATTGAACAATATTTCCATACCTTTGGAACTTGGATTCTCTTTTGGCGAACGACAGGCTTTCCGTTGCAGTTCTTCAGCTTACAGGGAGTCAAGACCATCATATGATAGAATCTATTCAAGGTAAGTAGATAAAGAGAAAAGTTAAAACATGATTTAGGGCGAAGCATTGGAAGTGACGGACGCAGTAGTTAAACCCAGGGATGAGCCACCCTCAGCCGCATTCCTCTCCTTCTTATTGAGATAGAGCTGCTGCATAGCAGCAGCGTCCGCAGCATCAACCCTCTTGTACCCATCCAAGACCCTGCCTGACGATCCAGGTGCTTCCCCCGAGTCCTCGCATACCAAGGAGCCATTGCAGGAGTATGCAGCACGGCGTGCAGGAACGGCGCTGTCGAAGCACTGAAGCTTGACTGCATTGTTCGGGTTGGCACTGCCGCTTGTACCTCCTCCCCAAGAGTCCTGATCCTAAACGAAAAAATGAGTGATGTAAAACATGGCAAATGCAGGCACCACGCACCTCCAACTTGATGTCCTTGTTCAACGTCTTCAGCTGACCAGTCTGGGTCAACTTGCCAACATTTGTCCCATCCCGGGAACCATCCAAGTCCAGAGCGTATGCCGTCTTTGACGCCGTTGAAGGCCAGATGTCTGGGATTTTGTCGAGAACTTGGACATCATCGACCTTGACCTTGCGGGTGATAGGGATTTTACTGTTGCTGTTGCGTACAGGCGTCCAAGTGCGAAGATCGACCCGTTTGGTGGGACTGGGGGTCATAGGGCCTGCACCCATGGTGGATGGCAGCTTGGATGGGGTGCTGCGAGACTCGTCATCCGAGCTGAGGAGGGTCAGGTCAATGACTTCGTCTTCCGAGTCGGCTGGGCCTGAGAGGCGCATCCTCTTTGGCTCGGTCTTGACCTTGGTAGGGGACTGTGGGGGGCGCTTTTGAGAGCCAGACCCCCCGGAGACAGAAGCTTCATACGGACGTCTATGGAATATATTAGCACATGAAGTAAGGGCAATAACCATAGCTGTCAACATACAAAGTTTCTGCCGTGCCCTCAGATCCACTATTTCCGACTCGAGCACGCAGGTAGCTGCTATAGGTCGCAACATTGACCCAGAGCTTCCAGTTGCCAGCAGAGAAGAAAGGGTGTTTACGGACAATGTCAGGAAGACCTTTTGTACGTCAGTTGAGGCTCGGTCACGAAGCTTAATTAAACTCACCTATCCAGGTCTTATACTCGCCGATCCCACGCTCGTCGATGCTTTCGAGAAGGCGAAGAGCTTGAGCTTCACTCATAGTAGGCAGTAGAGTTATCAGGGAAGGATCAGTTGCAAAAGCACAATTTTTCTGCGTTATTTCGACTGCCTTTTATCGTGCTTTTGTGCCCGCCCGACGCCCGACTTGACAGGGGCTAACATACTGAAAGCGGCAACTACGGGAGCAGACACTGAGCGCCGGAGCTTGGACCGGTTTTTAGTTTTTCGGGGGCTATAACACCACTTTTTAGTGATTCGGTGAATAACTACTTTTACGAATAGTACTATTATCGTAGTACCTCGGATAAGACAGCGTTGCAAAAAAATACGGTCAATACATTTCTACTTGTGTCCTGCCCGACGATTCAGGATCGCCGCTAGACCTGCCAGAACTCCACAATAACTCGACCAACAGACGACCTTGCTTCCTCAAGGATCGACGCTTGAAAGTGCTCTACGCTAATATCCCAAGTCATGATTCCCTTCGCAGTCTCGTCTATACACCGCGTGGCCCATCGTTCCGAAGCCTCTGCCTTCTTCCGCTCCCCAATCCTCTAGCATGGGTTCGATCCGAATCTGCTCGAGTCGAGATGGTGCTGGGTTGGAGGAGCTTGCTGCGAATTTAGTTTCCGCGAACGCGCATCCAAAGGGATGTAGTTGTGACCCAGTATCATAAGCCAAGCAGTAGGCCAGTTCCGTCATCCCTCCGCACAGCTTCAAGTTGCGGAAGCAGCTCGATACCATCTCCAATATCACAACCGGACATGATAGCGAGGCCGGATGGGCCAATGGCAAACAACGAGTTGATGATTGTGAACACATTGGAAGAGTGGAGGAAGAGTCTCGATATCGCGATCGGGGGAATGTCAAAAGGAGAAGAAAACGTGCGCTCGTCCAGAATTATCGCATGCCGCCGGAAGACTTGCCGGTGGCACAACAGGAGGAGATCATGGGTGGTGACTGCGTTTACGCGAGTGAGAGAGAGGGTTAGAGAGGACTGGTTGAGAGTAGGCTGGTACAGAACCCGCGCCAAGAGGTAGGCATGGCTCGGAGTTTGAAAATATGATGGCCAGAAGAACGGCATAAGCAGGGAGAGCGCTCTAGGGCAATTGGCGCTGGTCACATCACGACGCGTAGAGCATAGAATACCCACTTCAAACTAACCTACCGTTTATATGAAGTAGACCTACAAACCAATATATGGCTTTGTCTAAAATAAATAAAATTTCAAGTCCGAATGCCAAGAAGCGCTCTGTGATGCATTCACAAACTTTGCCCTTTCCAAATCAAAGACACTCTTGCCTGTGTGGAAGGAAAAGAGGCCTTCGTTGCAGTTACCACTGGACAGCGAAAGAAGGTGGTGCTTCTAGCACCCTTGCTTATCGCCATGAGACAAGAAGAGAAAGAGATAGGAATCTTATTTGTGCCTACAAAGGCATTATTAGAGCAACAGGTTAGTAGCGCGAATGGTTTACTCAAGTTCGCCATGATACTCAGGAAGCTAAAAAGCGATCTGAGCGCGACGGAGCGGGTGCGGGTGATGTTCCGAATGGTCAAAGAGCCCTAGACGGTCGCGAGTGACAAAGAGGTGCATGGGGAGTGTTAAGAGGCAGGGGAAGACTCTGCGAGGGTATTAGGTCGATCCGCTATGATAGAAACACCCAACTGGTCATTTGGTGCACTTCCAAGCATAACATTCAAGTTACCGGTGTGCTTCGACCCACTTCAACCTCATTTGACACTGACATGGAAGAGACAGGGGCTAAATCTACCTTCGTTTCCTTTCAACTCATCAAAACTTCAAATTTCAAACTCCGAGCCATGCCCCCCTCTTGGCGTGGGTTCTTTACCAGACTCTATGACGGGAGAACGATTGTCTTCTCCGAAAGTCTTAGAGGAGGGTTTACGAGACTAGTTGAGAGTTGGCTGTGCAGCTGAAATTTCTCCCTCCTGAGCACTCGAACCTCCAGCCTCCGCGGGCAGGTCAACGTCTACGAGTATGAGCTCTCGCAAGGTCGGTGTGACTTGTTCCGAGCTGTAAGGGTCATGCATTGGCGTGGACGTTCTTGTAGCACTGATTGGGCTTGGTGTAACCGGCAAAGGGAGATGAGTTTCACTCCTGAGAGGTCCACAGTGGTCATTTGTGGAATGGGTGGGATTACGGGAAGCCTGGGGCTACTTGGCCATGAAGGTAAAGAAACGGTTTCAAGGGACTGCGATTTATTCGCTTTGAATGTAATCTTCCGGAGGGCCGAAGTGGCCAGGTTGGGGACAAAAAGATGCATAAGCCTGAGGCGGTAAAGATGTGGCGAATCCGGTGAGCATGAACAATTCGGAGATTTGATGGATGTGAGCTGAAAGGATGGGAAGTAAGGCAGCAACCGTCTGCCTCTCGAAAAACCTGCTTTCACGACCTGCTGGGCTGTCCCTAGATATGATGTGGATAATGAGATCATCGTGAGCTGCCCTCTGCATGTATTTCTCGACCATCTGTGGGGGTGACCCTCTAGTGATTATCTAGGAAAATCAGAATGTGAGCATGGCCCCAGAGTTTCCCCCGCCGCTTCTGGTATTCGCCTTCATTATCTAAAGGCATACTTTGGGCGATAAAAGTTCAGTTCATGCCTTCCGAAGTGATCGATTCACAATCCAATCCAAAGTACAAAGGGTCTCGGTGGGTAGGATAATGCAGAGATCATGAGCGAGGAGATTCAAGCTGGAAACGTCCGAGTCATTCCCGCAATTCACTCTACCTGCGTTGAGCCTTGGGGTGATTAAGGAACAGGTCAAGGATATCTTGACGGCGGCTGGAGTAGGCCCAGTAAGATGCGGGTTTTCCAGCTTTATCTCGGAGATTCGGGTCGATCTTAGGGTGAGCTAAAACGGCCTTCACCATCTCGATGTCGACCACAGCAGCTACCGTGAGCATCATCCACATCAACGCAGTGGTACCGGCCTTATCTACCGCGTTGACATTGAGCTTGCGTTGACGGAGAAAGAGGTTGAGCGTGTCCATGTCCCCCGATCTACAGGCAATCATGAACGGGGCTATCCCGCGATTATCCCCTTGATTGATTTTGATCGTTGAATGGGCAAGAAGGAGTTGAAGGGTGCCTGTACGACCTGGCGCTGACGCCGCGTGCAGAGCGGTGAACCCGGCGTTGTTGGCTTGGTTAACCTTGACCTTGGGATGGGCAAGGAGAAGGGCGACCGTGGCTTCGTTTCCATGATTGGATGCCCGTGATGCCCAGATTAAAGGCGTGGAGCCTTCCTTGTCTGGAGCATTGACGAGAATACGAGGGAGGGCGAGAAGGTCTTTGACGGTGAGCCGAGAGTTCCGCATGCATGCAAGATGTAACGGTGTCAGACCTTGCTCCTGTGATGGGTGGTTCGGATTCCGTAGTTGATCAGAGCCCGCTAATGATAGGGGCAGGTCGAAGGCCGCAATAACGTGGAGAGGACCGAATCGGTCAAACGTTCCCCGTTCTCGCGGGAGAATTGGAAAAGCATGACATCCTTGGACAAAATCGAGCAAACGAGACTTTGCGACGTCGTCGTGCATCGATTCTCGCCCATGAAATGACCAGGCGCGATAAGCATACAGTAGAAGGGGTGTCGAGTTCAATGCAGCGTCGAGCTCTTCGGTCGAAGCAAGTGCTGAACGTTGGAATCCAGAGTCCCTAAGGCGGGCCATGCAGACAGCAGACAGTAGGGTGTGGGGTTCTGGAATAGATTGGAGCACGAGCTTACAAAGAATAGGTTTCGCGGTGTAATCTATCCAGCGATCGTAAATTGAGTCAGTTTAGGGCTTTACAAAGGGGTTTAAACAACTTACGAACTAGTCGGACCAGCCCAGTCTCCTGCTCCCGTACGAGGAGACCACAGCAGGCACCGAGGAGCGTTTCAGTAGGTACCACTCGGTTGAGCTCAAGCTTGTGCGTGTCAGGGCTTGTTGCGATAGCATGTCGTAGTTCATCCACAGTGAGCGATCTCATGGCATATAGCACCCACACCAAAGCTTTCGTCGCAAGAGACACCATCGAGTTCCCAGCAGCCTGATTGGTGATACGTTCCCAAGTCTTGATATACACATCTGCAATTTTTTCAGGAAAATCTTCAAGCGTCTCGTTCAGTTCGTGCCGATTGGTGCACTGCCGCAGGGCCTGCATCTGCAACGATGCATGCAGAAACCTATTATCGGATCAGTGGGACGTTCACTTAGAGTTGTTGGGAGGTAGCTCACATGCCGCTACATTTCTTCTTAACCGCCAAAGTGATCCTCCCTTCTAGCCCAGGGCTCGCAGTCGCGATGATGGCCTGAAGCTCCATACTTCGCGACATCTCCTTACCAATGTGGATATCGAGGTCACTTTCGTGAGCGACGATGGGGAAGTGACAAGCCTCAGGAAAGCGAGCTTCGAGTGGCTTCAGGGGACGGGAAGTGATGAACAACTTGACGTTTAGAGACGTCAGGGTTTCAAGGAGTTCGAGTTGGACGTCGCTGGGTGCCTCGTCAAGGGCGTCGAGAAAGTAAAAGGTTCTCTTAGTCAGCTCTGAGGTAAACCGCTTGAGCAGCCCGAAGAGCTCCTCCATGGATGGCTCCGTGTTCTCGCGGATGTGCCTTGAATAGACCTCGTTGCAAAATGAAAGGGATGTTGGGTGTCGTTCAACGGTTTGCCTAACCAACACTTCCAAGAGGTTCCGAACTGTACATCTCGCGTTGTCGCTGTAGCGAATATAGAGGAAGCCAACGGAGATGGGAGTCGTCGAGGCCCGTGCATAAGCTTCAACGGCGTTGATGGCAAGCGATCTAAAATGCGGTCGGCGGCAAGGTAAGCCTTTGCAGGCTGAAAAAGAAAACCAAGGAGATAACGCACGCTAAGATTGTCTTTCCGGCGCCAGCTGCAGAGAGTGACGATCAGCACAACCGAGATCGGGGGTACAACCAACGGACTCACGAATTCCCGATCCCCATAGAATCCGTATGTATCCATCCGACGCGAGCCAAATGCAGAATTCCTCCCATACATAGATCCAGTCCCCGGTTCCTGACGTGGCCTTGCCCAGGGTGGCGATTTGGATATCGCGGAAGTTGGGCACCCGCTGCAAGAAGGGTGGAATCTCGACCTGGCTTTCTGCCGTCCCGTGGTAGTGGTGGTGTTCGTGGAAGTGAATGAGATCCCTTCCAACAAGAGTGAGATTTCCATCCACTTGCACATTGCTCAGGCCTTGGACGAGAGCTGGGCATGGGAAGTCAGTCGCGGATGGTAAAGATTGGTATCTCCTGGTTACCTGAGGGGCTCACAGCTGAGCCCACTTGACCCGTATGGCCTTGGATCAATTGACCATCTTCATTCTGCCTAATGTCCTAATTCCTCTGTCAGATCCGTCGGTGACCAGGGAAGATTGGCTCTCACCATTTAAGAGACACAAGCCCAGGATCACAAAGTGGCAGACGAGAGGACTGGCGCATCGATAGCAGACCCGCTTTGGTTTGTGGGTGTCAGTTTCCACCCACGTGGTTGCGTAAAAATAGAAGGTTTGCGAAGGTTCGCGTCCGAGTCCCTGCGAACGATGCCTTCCTGCGCAAATCACCAGGGTAGCCACTTCAATCCGTTGGCCCAAATTATTGCCTTCTTGTCGCCAGCGTTCAGGCAAACCTTTCATTCACTCGATGGCAAGCGTCGAGTGATTTAAGCCCACTCTTCAAGCCCAATTACAGCCTGGAAAGGAGTGTGTTATAGTCGAGATCAATGTGCACTGTTGTCGAATTTGGTAGACTCACCCCATGCTCTATTTCACCAGGGAACGGGTTTCAATCACCATCACGAGGATACGCAGAAGATAAAGGGTAGTGTCATGCCAGAGTCAACGGTGACTATCACTCAAGTCCACCAAAGAGGCGCGAAAGCCTGAACGGCACCTTGGAGAGTCATGTCAAGAAACCATGCTGCTGTCAGAGTCATCTGGGTTACCCAGCCCGATGTCAAAGATTTCTCAAAGCTGGACTGGTGACAGCGTCCCGAAGATAGTTGACTGGATTGACCACAGGAGTGTCATGTTGTACCGAGCATTTCAAAGAAAGATAGCAGACAAAACAGACTGCTCAGCGGCTAGATCATAATGGGTGGGTGGAGACTCGGAAAAGGGACGGGCCTCGGTTTCATGCAACACTCGAATCACTCGAGGCTCGACCCAAATACATAGAAGCAACCTCCCACGATTTCGGCGCTAATACGATTCGGACACATCGAAGAAGCAGCCCTTTTTGTATGCGCAAAATTTAGCGGAAGTGGTATAGGGGGTGCTAAGGGAAATCCACACGCATTACTGTGGAAGAAATAAGCGCGAAAAATAGCCGATCAAGCGAGAGATACTTGACTGTCCAACACCTCCGTGTGCACCTGAAATTTTGGGGTGAGCCAGCAGGAACTCCAGAACACCATCCTTCTGCGCCTGGTGAATATTGATATGAGGGTCGTCGAGGAGAGCCTTCATGACGTCCAGCCGGTCCTCTGGCGGCCCCAACATCGCCTGAATCAACGCCGAGTTGCCGTCCTTATCCGTCAAGTTGACGTTGATCTGGGGATGGGCAAGGAGGGCCTTGACCGCATCTGTACTTCCTGCCCCGCATGCATCGATCAGCGCCGTATGTCCCGCGTTGTCCTTGAGGTTGACACTGATCTTTGGATGGGCGAGAAGAAGTCGGACGACGCCTGTGTGGCGCAGCATCGATGCTCGATGCAAAGCTGTCATGCCAGTCTTGCTGGGCTGGTTGACCTTGATCTGGGAATGAGAGAGGAGCAGTTCAATGATGCCTTCGTATCCTTGATCTGCTGCCCATATTAATGCGGTCCACCCGTTCTTGTCAGTGGCATTGATGTCGATTCTCGGGTGGCAAAGCAGTTCTCTGGCAGAATGTCGAGAATCTCCAATGCACGCGAGATGCGACGGAGTCAAAGCTTCCTCTCCTGCTGGAAGATTTATATTGCGAATATGACTTGAACCAGTCGAGAAAAGTGGAAGATCGAAATAGGCGATCACATGAGGCGGTCCCAATTGGCCGAGAGATCCTCGTCTTCGGCGCAGGATTGGGAAGGTGCGGCATCCTTGGATGAAGGTTGACAAGCGAGACTTTGAATTATCGTCGACTAGCGATTCACGGGCATGATGCGACCAGGCATGGTAAGCATATCGAAGAAGATCTGACGGATTCAAAGTCTTTTCGAAGTCTTCTTTGGAGTTGACTGACGAACGTTGAAAGTCGCCGTCACTGAGACGGGCCATGCAAACCGCAGCGAGCAGGCTATGGGGATAGGGGACAAGTTGAACGATGAGCGTTTGAAGAACCGCTTTGGCCGTGTAGTCTGCAGGGACAACGAAGGAGTTAGAAGCCCGAGGTTGATAAGGCACAAGACAAGAACTTACGAACGAGCCGGAATTGCCGAGTATCTTCCTCTATCGTGACGACACCGCAGCAGACGCTAACAAGTCTCTCGGCAGCAACCCCGGGGCCTCGTCGAGGGCATTGAGGAAGTAGAAAGCGATAGTCATGAGCTCTGACGTGAAACGCTTCAATAAACCAAAAAGCTCCTTCGTTGATGGTTGCGTGTTCTCGTGCATATGCCTGGCATAGATTTGGTTGCAGAGCAGAATGGAAGCTGGGTGACGTTCGACAGTTTGCCTGATCAAAACCTCCAAGAGGTCTCGGACTGTGAATTTGGTATGGTCGCTATACCGAATGTAGAGGAAGCCGACGGAGATGGGGGTCGCAGAAGCCTCTGCATGAGCTTCGACAGCGTTGATGGCAAGGGACCTAGTTGGAACCAAGATAAGAGGGTTGAATAGATTTGGAGGCAAAGCGAGAGAACGTACACCAAGATTGATTTTCCCGCGCCCGCTACAGGGAGTCAAAATCAGCTAAAGCAAGAGAGATTATCGATGAACTGACGCATGCCCACAGAATCCGTAGGTGTCCATCGGACGCTAGCCAAATACAAAATTCTTCCCATATATAGATCCAGTCCCCTGTTCCTGCCGTAGCTTTGCCTAGCGTAGCACTATGAAAGTCTCGAAAGTTGGGCACTTGTTGTAAGAGGGACGGGATTTCGATCTGGCTGGCTGTTGTCCCATGGTAGTGATGATGATGGACGTGAACGATGTCTCTGCCAACGAGATTCACGTTTCCGACACCAATCTGAACGTTGTTCAGCCCTTGGCCAAGAGCCGCCGGAGGGAAAATCAGTCGGGTGTGGTAAGAAATGACATATCTGAATCTTTCGCACATGCGGTGTTCGCAGCTGAACCGACATGGTTTACGTCGCCCTGAACCTGTATCTCATCCGTATCCTGTCGGTCGCACTGATTCTGTAATCTGTATGACATCCTAAATACCTCTGTCAGGTATCTTTGGTAGCAGGGGAAAGCGGTACTCGCCATCAGGGAAACTCAAGACTCAGTCAAGCCCTAGCATCGAGAAACGGTTGTTGACAAGCAGGGTGCGCATCGATTGCAAAGTTGCCAGGGTTTGTGGGCACCAGTCGGCACGCGGAAGTGTAAAAATAGTACTTTGAGCCAAGACACGAGTCGATGATAAATTACAACAGAAGCTGACTGAGAGGGCTGTTAATGCAGTGGATGCCCTCGTCAACTCAGCCTGAAACAGGGCGCGCTCCCTTCAGTTCCTTCACAACGCCAGCTGCCCAGAGGTATGAGAGTGAGCGGCCGGACGAGGCTGCTTCGCGGTCCATTCCTAAAGGCATGTGATCTACGGACTTCGAGAGCCGCAAAAAGAACATGAAGACCGCGCATCACTGAGAGGTAGAGGAGCAAGTTTCATCTCATAGGTTGCTCCGCGAGACGTTCCTTGGCTGAGCAGAAACAAGACGCTTCAAGGGAGCCATGCCGGCGACAACAAGACAACCCAAGCAAAGGACGATCACGAGAAACTCGAGCGAGGAAATGATGCACATCGTTTTAATGGGCGATTTCAAGAGATACCTTATCAGAGTTAGCGCAGAGGTGGTCGACAGAGGGTGGCGAGATGGTGGTGAAAGGGGAAAGGAGAAATGCATTCGTTCCGCTCCGACGCTCGGATCTAGAGCTCGGATCACTCAATGAGTAAACCCCATAGCTGGTGGGATATTCCCATGATTCGGGCGCTAATGAGCCACTTTCAGTGGATGGGAGTTCATATGTGTTCTGGACTACCCAACGGCTGTAACGATTACTGCAATGGCTGTGATTTCTGCCCAAGCGCTACATATGGTAAGTAATGATGACAGGTACAAGGATAGAAACTAGTTCCCCAATTGCCAACAGTCATCAACCAAGCAGGCCACTCTACACTGCTGGGGTCACCCTACCTATCTATGAATCCGAACTTTGGGGTGAGCAAGGAAGAGATCAATTATATCTTGACGACGAGTCCGTTTCACCCAATAAGCAGTGGGTTTCCCGGCCTTGTTCAAGCCTTGTCCCGGTGGTTTACGTCGATCTTGGGGTGGAGCTCGCAGTTTGCATGTGATAGAAGCGTACGTATAGTGGTATTCTGTTGAAAATTCCCTAAATTCAAGTAGTCAAATTGTACCTCACAAGGTAATGTACGAGAGAATCAGATATTTGACAAGGCGAACTAATGAATCGCTCCTCGACTCAGCGATGCCGCATGCCATCTACCATCGTCCATGTCGGATGGTGTGGCCGCCCTTGTCTCCCTGGCTCGCATCGATGTAGGGATGGGCGAGATATTAAACCCTCAACAGAACACACACTGTGAGTGGGAATAGTTCGATATTAATTAGCAGAGAAATAAGTAGAATGATACATGACATACCTGTGAGTGGGAATAGTTCGATAGAGAACACCCCACTCACACTAGCTACCTATATACATATCTACACAAAGGAATGTCCATATAAGGAAGAACAATAGTGTATCTGTGCAGGGTAAATAGAAGAGAGAGAACAATAAGAAAGAGAGAAGTGAACGATGTAACAAGTGTCGTGGACACCGGTTAGCCCCTATCGTTTCGCCCCTATCTTTTCCTTTTATCTTATCTTGATCTGCTTTCCATCTTATCTCCGTTACCCCTATTCTTTCATCTTCGTTCACTTGTCCCGATGGTTCCTTTCCACATTCCTACCGTTGATTACTACTTCACCTTCGGCTATGCGCATTGCCTCTGCGCAGCCCAACCCTTCTTTATCATCCTTTTACTCAGCCCGACTCATTTCTATTGTTATGCCCGATACGATTACTTATCCTTCGCGCTGCCTCGCGCAGCTTCCTTGTTTATCTCTGTCAGCACGACTCACATGGCCTTTTGACTTAGTACGACTCAGCACTTACTGTAGGGTATATAAGACTGCTCGTTCTCATTGTATTTCCTCAGCTTGACCTCTTCGTCAATACAAAGCCTTAACTCGTCACCTCTCCGCTCTAAGCTTCTCTCTCCGCCGCTGCTCTCGACTTGTAGTTTCACTACTTGTTGGTCAAGCCTCTCGCACCGCTCAGCCTTTCCGCTCCGTCATCGCCGCCCTCCGCCTTCGTCGTCACCGATTGACGACTCCGCCGATTAGATTGCATCTAGCGCCGCTCTCCGCGACATTAGGTCAAGCTACCTCTTCGCACTGGCAGTACCGACTACTGCCCTTGCGCCCGTGTAACCGCCGCAACCATTCCAACATTCAGACCCCCAGAAAGCGACTCTGAATCGAGTCAATCACAAGACCCCGACACCAGCCTTTCATCAGCATACCAATCTGCTCACAGCAACTCCGACAGCGACTCAAGCTCTGAAGCAAGTTTTGACTGCTCCGAACTCCAACACGGAATCGACATCAACACTGCAACCTCCGTCAACTACGAATACTTCCCAGACACCGACGCCTGGCACTTCGCCGACTGTGACCACCAACCGTGCCCCTACCGCTACACAAGCCCCAGCATCAAAGAAATCTATATCAGCAAATCCCTAGTTATTTTTCCAACCCAAGCACAGCACCTCCCAGCTCTACCACCCTTCTGGTTCCCAGCCGACTTTCGTTTCCCAACTCCTACTGTTTCACCACCAGTATCCGCCCTCGCCACTCTCGTTCAGACCACTCCCAATAAACCCGATCCAAAGCCACTTCCCGACATCCCCGCTCAAGAACCACTTTTTGTATTCATGGCCGACCACCAAGGCGGACCCTCCAACTCCGGAACCATGGACGTCGATACCCAACTCACTCCCATCCAGCTTCAGCAACGCCAAGTCGAAATGGCCAAGCAAATCCAGGAATTACTTGAACTACTCGCCAACAAACCCCGCCGCACCTGCCCGTAGCAGTGTCGAGAAGCCCGAATCTTTCAAAGGAAAAACCGACGACTCCCGCCGCTTCCTCTGCTATTTCACCAATTGGGCAATCCACCAACGCGACCTTCTGAGCACCAAAGGAGGACGTGACGATCGAAGATGGATCTCGTCTGCCCTTTCCTTCTTACTGGTGATGCCTATGGATGGGCGTCCCGCTTTCTCCAACAGATTGTAGATGCGGAAATCGCGTCCAGTTCTGGAGACACAGCAAAGATTATGCAGCACCCCTTCCCCTTCGCCGGCAACTGGGAGAAATTTGTCGAAGAATTTGAAAAACGCTTCCAACCCAACGACGACAAGAAGTCCGCCCTTCTCGAGCTGGATGCCCTCCGACAAGGAAACGACAGGCAGTCCGCCCACAAACTGGTCACCAAGTTCCAGGAGATCTTCCCTCGCACAGGACTGGGAGAGCAGGATGGCATCGTACGCCTCACCGACAAGTTACACCGTGAGGACCAAATGTGGCTCCTCATGAACCAGCTGGGCGCCGTTGAAGAGCCCAAGACCCTGGACGAACTCTGCGCCCGCATCATCAACAACGAATTCACCATGCGCACCCGCCCTGGACAGATGAACAAGGGCTCATCTGGCTACAGCTCTGCTCCGACCATCACTGCTACCCCCCGCCGATCCCATGGCTATGCAGGTTGACGCCTCCCGCACTCCTGGATGCTCTCGCGATGAATTTACGCGAGTTATGCAAGGACGATGCTACGGCTGCGGCCTCAAGACCCATCTCAAGAGGGACTGCCAGTACAAGGAAACGCAGTGCAGCTACTGCAAACGCAAGGGCCACATCCAAGGAGTCTGCCAGGATCGCTTCATGGGACTTGAACGCGACCGAGGACTCAGGAGAACCCAACGCGTCCGTGCCACCAACGCTGAAGAAGCCACCTTTGACGCCTGCGCCTCTTTCAACACCCCAGCTCCTTCCACCTTCTCTGCATCCATCTCTGCTGCCACCGCCAGGCCTGCTGCCACTCCCGCTCCTGCTCCCACCACTATCTCCACCGAGCTCCAGACCTACCAACAGAACCAACTCCGCATCCTCGACCAGATCTCTCAGCTCCGCAAGGATTTTTAAAAAGGGTGTCTGTCGATGCTGCAATGCATTCACCCTTTGCTCCGTACGCCTCCTCTGCCTATGATTCGATAACCACCTGTAAACTTAGCACCGTTCGAGAATTGAACCCCCTCTCATCCCACTTCCGTGTGCCCGCCCGAATCCGAGGTCGCGACCGCAGCAGCACCCAAGCCAATCCTATGGTTGATTGTGGTGCAACAGGACTTTTCCTAGATGTCCCATTTGTACAACGAAACCGCACCCCCACCTTCCCACTCCGCCGTCCCATCGAACTCCAGAACATCGATGGATCCCCTAATACCGCTGGATACATCACCCATTTCGCCCGCCTCGAGCTCACCGTCGACAATCACACCGCCTGGACAGACTTCCTGGTCACCAACTTAGGTGGCGAGGATATCATTTTAGGCCTCCCTTGGCTCCGTCACCTCAATCCTACCATTGACTGGCAACGTGGTACACTTCGCATTCCACCCCATGCCCCAACAAACCCCATTCCATCTGTATCTATCGAGGAAATCCCAGACGAGGACGCTGCCCCAACTTATCGCGGTGCCCCCTCAGGAGATGCCCTCGTCGAAGAAATAGATGTCGAGTATGAATCCGTTGCCACTGGTACCACCATTCCACCCAATTCCACCCCTGCCTCCAATCCCGATCCTACACCTGCCACTCCTGCCACCCCACCTACTCCTGAACCGACACCTACCACTCCTACCACCCCGCCTCTTGAAGAATTGGACGCTACACCACCCTTCTGCCGTATCAACGCCAACTGCCGACTACGACGATCTTTCAAGCGTAAAGGACTCCTTGAGGACATCAGTGATCAACTGTGGTGCGCCGCTGGATTCACCTACTCCCAACAAATCGCCGAACAGATCGAAAAAGAGAAACCGGTCAAGACTTTCGAAGAAATGATTCCCCCTCAATACCGACAGCACACCCATGTCTTCTCTGAATCTGAGTCCCAACGTCTACCAGAACACAAACCCTGGGACCACGCCATCGAGTTCACACCAGACGCCCCGGCCGACATGCGTACCAAGGTCTATCCCATGTCCTCCAACGAACAAGAAGAACTGGATCGCTTCATCAAGGAAAACGTTCAGAAAGGTTACATCCGCCCGTCGAAATCACCCCTGGCCTCTCCAGTCTTCTTTGTCAAGAAAAAGGACGGAAAACTTCGCTTCGTACAGGACTACCGCTGCCTCAACGAGTTCACCATCAAGAATCGTTACCCACTCCCTCTGGTTTCCGACATCGTCAAACCGTCTCAAAGGTGCCAAGTATTTCTCCAAATTCGACGTTCGCTGGGGATACAACAATGTACGCATCAAGGAAGGAGACGAGTGGAAGGCAGCATTCGCAACCAACCAAGGACTCTTCGAACCCCGTGTCATGTTCTTCGGACTCACCAATTCGCCTGCCACCTTCCAAGCCCTTATGAATTCCATTTTCTCCGACCTCATTACCGCTGGCAAAGTCGCCGTCTACCTCGATGACATTCTGATCTTCACCATGACCCTGGAAGAACACCGCCAAATCACCAACGAAGTACTCCGACGCCCCAAAGCCCACGACCTCTTCCTTCGACCTGAGAAATGTGTCTTCGAACAAATGGAAATCGAATACCTAGGTTTGGTCATCAGGGAGGGAGAAATTTCCATGGACCCCGCCAAGGTTGAAGCTGTCCGCAACTGGCCCACTCCCCGCAATCTACACGCTGTCCGAGGCTTCCTAGGATTCGCCAATTTCTACCGCCGTTTCATCAAAGACTTTTCCACCATTGCTCGTCCTCTCAACGACCTCACCAAGAAGAACGTCCCCTGGCAGTGGGGTACGCCACATCAAAACACATTTGATACGCTCCGCCATCAGTTCATTTCCGCCCCTGTTCTATCACTTTGGGACCCAAAATCGACCCACGCGCATTTGAAGTAGACGCCTCTGGCTTTACCACTGGAGGTGCATTGCTTCAGAAGCTTGACGACGGTCTTTGGCACCCCATCGCATTCCGCTCATCCTCCATGCAACCTGCCGAACGCAACTACGAAATCTACGATCGAGAAATGCTCGCCATCATCGAAGCCCTCAAAGACTGGCAACATTTCCTTGAAGGCCTCCCAGAACCCTTTGAAATCATCACCGACCACGCCAACCTTGAATATTGGCGCACCGCCCAAGATCTCAGCCGCCGCCACGCCCGATGGGCACTTTACCTTTCACGATTCCAATTCCGCCTCACCCACCGTCCCGGAAAAGCCAACACCCAAGCCGACCCTCTATCCCGACTCGACATCCACCAAGTAACCGACGCAGAGGATAACCAACAACAAGTAGTCCTCAAGCCCGAACTATTCGCCAAACTCGCTGCCAACCATGAATTCACCAACCCCCTCGAAGAACGCATCCGCCTCGCCAGTGAAAAAGAAGCCAACGTCCTCACTGCCCTCAACGCCCTCAAGAACGGACCTGCCAAACTCGTCAATGGATTACCCGAATGGAAGGAAGAAGACGGCCTCATCTATCACAAGGGCCGAGTATACGTTCCCAACGACATTCAACTCCGCCAGGACATCCTCCGCCAATGCCACGATGACCCCACCTCAGGACACCCCGGCATTCACTCCACACTCGAACGAGTTGAACGTCAGTACTGGTGGCCCTCCATGAGGGCTTTCGTCAAGAAGTACGTCGAAGGTTGCGACACCTGCGCCCGCAAGAAGAACGTCCAGCACCCCCACTCCCTTCTCCAACCCCTAGACGTCCCCAACGGCCCTTGGGAATCCGTGGGAGTCGACTTCATTGGCCCTCTACCCACCACTCTGGATGGCCACGACGCCGCTATCGTTTTTTACAGATCACTACAGCAAGTTTATCCATGTTTTCCCCTGCACCACCAAGATCGGCTCTGAAGGAGTGGCCGACATCTACTATCGTGAAATTTTCCGCCTTTACGGCCTCCCCCTTCAGTTCACCAGTGACAGAGGCCCCCAATTCGCCTCCCAACTCATGCGCGATCTCCTCAAACAACTCAACATCAAGTCCAGCCTCACTACCGCATACCACCCACAAGCTAACGGCCAAACGGAACGCGCCAACCAAGAAGTCAAGAACTACATTCGCCTCTACGTTAACCGCCGCCAAACTGACTGGGACAAGCACCTTCCCATGGCAGAATTCGTCATCAACTCCCGTATTCACTCCGCCCACGACCATTCACCTTTCGAAGTCCTCTACGGCTATCTCCCATTGTTCAACATCCCCATCGGCTCCAACTCCACCCTCCGACCAGTCAATACACGACTCGACACTCTTTGAGAAGTCCGAAAAGACGTTGAAGCTGCCTTACGTATGGATAAAGCACACCAGAAAGACTCATTCGAAGCCGGCAAACGCGCCTCCGACACCTTCAAAGTAGGCGAATATGTTTGGCTAGACGGCAGCGACATCAAAGTCCGAATTCCATCTCGGAGCTTAGGCGACAAACAGCTTGGACCCTTCAAAATTCTCGAACGAATCGGCGACCTCAACTATAAGCTGGAACTTCCTCTCAACATGCGACGCATCCATCCCGTTTTCCACCTCGACAAACTCTCCCGCTTCAAAGGCAACGACGTCAACGGCATCTTACCACCACCACCAGAGGCCGTAGAAATCGAAGGAGAGACGGAGTTTGAGCTCGAAAGCATTCTCAACAGCGAATGGAGGAAGAAAGGCAGGAAGAAGGAGCTCTACTACGAAGTCAGCTGGCTCGGCTACGACGCCTCACACAACAGCTGGGAACCCGAATCCAACCTCATCCCTCGCTCACAAGAATACATCGACGAATTTCACGAACGCAACCCTGACGCCCCTCGCCGCATTTCCGCTACCGACTACGTCCGCCTAGGCCTTCAAATCATCGAGGACAATGAAGCATAGGAGGGGGGTAATGTCGTGGACACCGGTTAGCCCCTATCGTTTCGCCCCTATCTTTTCCTTTTATCTTATCTTGATCTGCTTTCCATCTTATCTCCGTTACCCCTATTCTTTCATCTTCGTTCACTTGTCCCGATGGTTCCTTTCCACATTCCTACCGTTGATTACTACTTCACCTTCGGCTATGCGCATTGCCTCTGCGCAGCCCAACCCTTCTTTATCATCCTTTTACTCAGCCTGACTCATTTCTATTGTTATGCCCGATACGATTACTTATCCTTCGCGCTGCCTCGCGCAGCTTCCTTGTTTATCTCTGTCAGCACGACTCACATGGCCTTTTGACTTAGTACGACTAGTGATGGACAGGGGTTTAGCAAACCCCCGGGGTATGCGGGTAGGGGTACTCAAGGGTCGGGTACGGGTCGACCATTTCGGACCCTTGACCAAACCCGTACCCTTCGCCGCGGGTACGGGTATTGCCGGCCGCGCCAAGATTCGCCCAAAACGCCACGTCACAAATTCGAAAACGATATAACTCACCTGATACATCACTATTAGATACGTTTCTATGTGCGTTCGAAAGCCCTAAGTCGTAGCTTTCGAACGATATATGCCATCAAGTAATCTGACGCTTCGAAAATAGTGATCGAGGCCAATGCATTCAATCGGATCCTATTGTACTGTTCTCCCTCGTTCTCGGTCAATTTTGAATCGTTAGACGAGAAAATTTCAGATTCAAATACCCATAATTTCTACGTTTCTAATGGTATCTTACGCGTCGCGTTTGGTGAGAAAATGACCCCACAGCTTGAAGTCGGAAATCATTGGGGCTGCTGAGCGGCTAATGGGCGCTTAAATCAACTACACAGCGTGGCGAACCAATAGACGTTACTTTAACTATCATAAAACACCATTTTGTGGTGCAGGGGTCACGGGTTGACCCCCGACCCTTGTACCCTCAACCCAACCCTTCAAAAACCCGCCAAAACCCGTACCCCTGGGCAGGGGTAGGGGTTTTTCACGGGTCGGGTACGGGTCGACGGTTTGGGACCCGGGGGTTACCCTGTCCATCACTAAGTACGACTCAGCACTTACTGTAGGGTATATAAGACTGCTCGTTCTCATTGTATTTCCTCAGCTTGACCTCTTCGTCAATACAAAGCCTTAACTCGTCACCTCTCCGATCTAAGCTTCTCTCTCTCCGCCGCTGCTCTCGACTTGTAGTTTCACTACTTGTTGGTTGAGCCTCTCGCACCGCTCAGCCTTTCCGCTCCGTCATCGCCGCCTCCGCCTTCGTCGTCACCCGATCGACGACTCCGCCGATTAGATTGCATCTAGCGCCGCTCTCCGCGACAACAAGTAAACGATTTGAAAGTAGTGTCCCTTGTACTGATCGTAACCGTAGAAACAACGATGTAAGTATTGTATTCTAACACACCCCCTCAATGCAAAGACCGTTGTGAACCTAAAAGAGACCAAGAGATAAACGGTGACGCTCAACAGCAATCCTAGGAAGGGGTTTGGTGAGAATGTCTGCAACCATGTCTGCAGTAGGGAGGAAGTGGACTTCGATGGTTCTGTCGCGAACCTCCTTCCTGATCCAATGAATCTTGATGTCGATGTGCTTCATCCTGCTGTGATTTTCAGGATTCTTGAGGACACGCAGTGCTGATTGACTGTCCACCATGAGTGGCGAGGGCTTCTTGACGTTGAATCCGAGCTCTCCCAAAAGCGAATGCATCCATTTGATCTCAAAGCCTGCAGACGATGCTGAGATGTATTCAGCCTCAGTCGAGAAGTTGGCGATTGTAGCTTGCTTCTTGGATGACCAGCTGACTGCACCAGTGCCCATCTTCATCACGAAACCACTGGTAGACTTGCGTGTGTCGAGGCATCCACCATGGTCTGCATCACTATAGGTGCGGAAGAGTTCATCTGATGGAGTGCCTTCATTCCGAGTGAATGTGAGCTTGAGGTCCTTGGTTCGCTGGAGGTAACAGAGAGATGCTTGACAGCTTTCCAATGTGCAGGCCCAGGGTTGGAGTTGAACTGTGCCAATTTTGCGACTGAGTAGGCAATGTCTGGGCGAGTACCAATGGCCAGATACATCAGGGCTCCAACTGCATTCAAGTAGGGGATTTTGCTCATCTCCTCCTTCTCGTCTTCAGTTGTGGGTGACATGCTTTTCTTCAGTGCGAGCCCTGGTTCCATAGGGGTGGTCACAGGTTTGCAGTCGGAAAGTCGGAAACGAGCAAGCATGTCATTGATGTACTCGGTTTGGGATAGACGCAGAGTTTTGTTTGCCTGGTCGTACTCCACTTTGATTCCTAGAAGGTATGCAGTAGGCCCTAAATCCTTCAGCTTGAAGACCCTTGACAGCGCTTCCTTGACCCATTCAATCTTGGACTTGTCTTTAGACGTGATAGTGATGTCATCAACAAAGACTGGGAGTGTGACACGAACACCGTCCTTCACCCAGTGGTAGATGCTGGGATCAGAGAAAGCTGCTCAAAGCCAATCTTCTCAAGTTCCTTTGCCAACTTCTGGTACCACAGTCGGCCACTCTGTTTGAGCCCGTAGAGACCCTTCTTGAGCTTGCATACCCACTGGGCACCGTCAGTGTTACGGACTTCGAATCCCTCTGGTTGCCTCATATAGACCTCGTATTCATCCTCGATGGTGCCGTTAAGGTAGGCATTGGAAATGTCGATTGACTCGATGTGTTCTCCGTTCATTGCTGCTTGTGCAAGGACAGTACGGATAGACGTAAGCCTGGTAGTTGGGGCAAATACTTTGTCATAGTCAATGCCATGAGACTGTCCAAAGCCTTGACCAACCAAACGAGCCTTGTATCGTTCAACTCTTCCATCTGCATCGCGTTTGATGAGGAATACCCAACGAGAGCCAATTGCCTTTCGATCCTTGGGGAGTTGGACGAGTTCCCAAGTACCATTCTCAATCAGGGCGTCGATCTCTGTCTGAGCAGCTGCCAACCATTTGTCCTTATCATCCCGAGCCATGGCCTCCTTCCAGTTCCGTGGTGCATCATTTGGGCGTGTAGCTGCACCGAATGCATTTTCACAAGCAGCTTCCATTGCAATCTCCCATCCAGCTGACATTGGGATGAAGTCATCTGAGATGCCATAGACATTGAAGACAGATTCCATGACTCGACTAGCTTTGAAGGCAGTAGCCAAGTCAGCTTCTTCGTCATCGTCATCATCGTCGTCTGGGAGTGAAGCAGCGTCAATTGGAGTGGGTTGACTAGGAGGTGGTGGAGGATTTGGATTTGTGAGTGTGGGGCGGAGTTGGAGATTCATGACTCCCATGCCGCCAGTTTGGGTAGCAAGTGGCAGACCGAAGAAATCGTGATTTTGGGCACCCCCTCGGGCTGGTACTGGATTTGAAATGCTGGGTCCTGCCACATCCGTTCTGGGTTCAAGTTCCTCATCCTGTTGTGCTTCAGCCTGTCTGCGAGCAACTGGTTGGGTTCCCCTTCGTCCTTTTCCAGCAATTTTAGTGTAGTCCAAAACACCCCCTGAACGTGTTGGTCGTCCTCCTTGGGCTACAAGGTAGGGTTCATTGGGCTTGGCAGCTGGTGCTGCTAGACGTGGCTTTGGGCGGAGTGTTTGAGGAGAAGTGATATGTGCTGGTGCAGGAGCAGGAGCAGGTAGACGCAAAAATTCACCTTCCGGTGGGCTCCATCCAAACTCTTTCAGTGTAGGGTCAGGAGAGTCGTGCTCTGCTCTTGATGTGGGAGATGGATCACCCTGAGGCCTCGACCATGCACGCTTGCGCTCGTCAGCCAGATCCTTTGTCACTGGACCTCTCGGAGGTGCACGAACAGGAGTTCTGGGGGCAGCAGGGGCGTTGGGAGGATTCCCCGGGAGATCATCATCATCGTCGGAGTCTGATTCGTCATTGTCAAAATGAGGTGCATTGGGTGCTGGGCCAACAGGTGGTTGTGGAATGGCGTCAACGCTAGGCGTGGAGAGAGTCTCAGACTCGTCGTCCTCGTGCGACCAAAGTTCACTCCATTGGACTGGAGGAGTTTCAGTGCTCTTGCCTTTGGTTGAGAGACCAGGGAAAGAAGTCTCGTCAAAGATCACGTCTCGAGAGATGTGGGTTTTCTTGGTGGCTGTATCATAGCACAGCCAGCCTTTGAATCCTTGCGCAAATCCAAGGAAGATGCAAGGGATGGAATGGGAGTCAAGGTTTTTGCGGTCGGACTTTGGTACATTGACCCATGCGCGACATCCATAGACTCTGAACATGGACAAGTCTGGCTTGCGTTTGTGCCACACTTCATATGAGGTGGTTTCCGAAAGCGCAGACGCAGGTGTGACATTCAGGATTTCGGTGTAGTAGAGGACAGCAATGGACCAGAAGGTGGCGGGTAATCCAGCGTGGTTGAGCATTGCTATCACCCCCTCAGCCAGGGTGCGATTTAGACGTTCAGAGACACCATTTTGCTGTGGTGTACCACGGACCGTATGTTGTCGAGAGATTCCTTGTGCCTCACACCATTGATCAAACTCCTTTGAGATGTACTCTCCTCCCTTATCGTCCCGAAGCTCCTTCACCTTTACTCCCAAGTAGTTCTCCGCTGCAGCAACGTAGGTCTTGAACTTGTCAAATGCCTCACTCTTGTTTTTGAGCAAGTAGGTGTGCTTGTAGCGGCAGTGGTCATTGCTGAATGTGATCCAGTACCTGTACCCTCTTGACGTGCGCGGAAGTGGACCATGCAAGTCACTGTGGATGTGACCAAGTACCTCTGTACACCGATGTTCCGAGACTTTTGGGAAAGGTCGTCGGTGTTGCTTCCCTGCAATGCATGCTTCACACATGTCCTTGACCTCTGTTCCTTTGTTGACGAACACCCCCTCTGCCAAATCCTTCTTGAGCAGTGTATTGAGCCGATCGATTCCGATGTGTCCAAGACGATCATGTAAAATGCCCTTGTTGACTGCAGCTGAATAGGCTACTTCATCATTCTCCAATGTGCTTCCATCCAATAGGCCGGTCGTCCCATGGATAGTAGCAGTGAAGAGAGAGTTGCCGTCTTTCGAAAATTCCAGGGAGTCGTTCTCGATGACAACACGCATCTTGCGCTTCTTCACAGCAGTAAGGATGGAGAATAAATTATTTTTTAGACGAGGGACGTATAGTACATCAGAAAAGACAACGAGCTCGCGGTTCCCAGATGGTTTGAACACAACATCTCCCTTGGCCTTTGCCCAGACCGTCGAGTTATCCCCCAGCCTCACAGGTACCAAGCAGGGTCGCATGTTGCGCATCCAACGCTTGTGAGGCGTCATATGCGAGGTAGCACCCGAGTCTGCATTCCACTGAGTGTTAGCGGTGGTACCCTTTGGACGTCTACGAGGGGGACTAACGATGTGTGCGGTGGAGGCCATCTGAGCTTCCTCTTCAGCTGTGTCTTCAGCCATGTTGGCCGACATGACTTCCTTAGCCTCTTCAGGACGTCGCAGTCCTTGGTGTCGTGGTTGGAGAGGTTGGTGTGATAGCGACATTTGAGGGACGGTTTGGAAGTGGACAAAGCAGGTGAATGGGACGAGGAAGTGGTAGGCTTGCGAGGTTTCGCCTTTTTCTTGCTCTTTGTGGCAGCAAGGGCAGCTTTGTCAGCTAGGCCCTCGACCTTATTGGAGAGGTCGGCTTTGCGAAGGTGGTCGAGGACATCGTCAGCAGATTTGATGCTGTCGAGATGTGTGAAGGTGTTGCGAAGGAAGTTGCCCTGCTCATTGTGAGGAAGGCCGAGGATGACGATGGCTTGCATCAGGTCCATGATGAGCTCTGGCGCACCATAGCCCTTCTTGAACACAGAGCGCCTGGTGACAATCTCGACAGTGGTAAGAGGGGCTGGGGCAGCAGTGGCCGGAGTAGTAGCATCCCCCTCAGCACCAGTATCTGCTGGTTCTTCCTCCTCCTCCTCATCTGACTCTGGAGCAGGGAGGGAGGATAGGTCGATGGATGTTTGGCGTGTACGCTCTGGGATGTAGAGTGGAAGAGCGTCCAAACGGTCACGGATTTGGGCTCCAGCAGCGATGATGCGGGCACCATAAGAAGCAAAGCTCTCTGTATCTGTCTTGCAGATGGAGAGAAGCTCTTGGATAGACGAAGCACGAGATTGAGCTGTCTTGGGAATGTAGTGCTCAATGAGAGCTGTGAAGGTGGCGGCTGGGTTGGTTCGGTCGACACCCGAGATGATGGAGTCGGATTGGGCCATGTCAAGAGAGCTGACGATAGCGTATGTGAGTGTGGAGCGTTTGTCCCAATAATCCTTCCAATCCTTACGATCTTCACTCTTGTCTGGTTCCTCCTCCTCACCAGAGAGGATATGGACGGCACGAAGGCGCAATGCTTCGTTCTCGACCATAGTCTTCCACCGTGCAACGGTGTCAGACGAAAGAGCACAGATTTTGGTCGTGGAAGAATCGTCTGGCATGATGCTTCGAGAATCGAATGCAACAGTGACAGGGATAGGAGAGAGAGTGAAGGGAAGAGTTGATAGCGGGAAAATCCAAAATCAACAGGAGATACGACGTTGACTGGGAATAGCCAGAAAACGAAGTGGGGATAGAAGGAGATAGAAGTCGCTCGACCAGATTGACTGGGGCAGACCGGGGTGCAGCTGGGACGTGCTTTCTGAGAAGCAGAGGACCAGAGTGCAGATGTACCTAGGGTACGTGACCGAATGTCTGTGAGGGAGGGTAGCTTTCGTGTTGAGGAGTGTCTCTAACGCGAAGCAACAGGGCTCATAACCTATTAAACCCTCAACAGAACACACACTGTGAGTGGGAATAGTTCGATATTAATTAGCAGAGAAATAAGTAGAATGATACATGACATACCTGTGAGTGGGAATAGTTCGATAGAGAACACCCCACTCACACTAGCTACCTATATACATATCTACACAAAGGAATGTCCATATAAGGAAGAACAATAGTGTATCTGTGCAGGGTAAATAGAAGAGAGAGAACAATAAGAAAGAGAGAAGTGAACGATGTAACAAGTAAACGATTTGAAAGTAGTGTCCCTTGTACTGATCGTAACCGTAGAAACAACGATGTAAGTATTGTATTCTAACACGAGAAGAGCCTCAAAAACTGCCACGCCTCTCCGTCGTGCCATCTCTGATTCCCAGATCAAAGTTAACTTGCTTCGAAGATAATGGAAACACTGAGCAGATATGTTTGGCACCTTCCTGCATCGGCCCTTCTAAGCTGGTGCAAGACTTATCATAGATTCATAATAGATATGAGAGTGAGTAAAAAGTGTATGCAAGGAGGAAAAGTCCCGTAGAAGAGTTTAGCTGTGCTGTCGCCCGATACCTGGCTGATGTCTATTTTTTTTTGGTGAAGGGTAGAGCACGGTGTAGAAGGTCCTTCAGAGGTTGAGACAGGCGCTGGTGATTAACATTTGAGTGAGTGCGTAAAAGCTTGACAATTTCATGGTGACCTTCGCGTTGCGCCAAATCCAAGGCGGCTTTGCCATCCTTGGACCTCAGCTTGACCTTGACCTGTGGATCAGCTAAGAGGAGTGACACCAGGCGTTTAGATCCAAAGCGTGATGCATACATCAGCGTGATGCATACATCAGCGCCGTCCAACCATCCAAATCAGCCTGGTTTGGCTTAATCTTGGGATGGGCGAGAAGGAGGGTGGCCGCCTCTGTCAAATCGAACCTTGCTGCTCTCATCAACGCCGAGCTACCAGTGCGATCGCAGGCGTTGACACGAATCTTGGGATGACCAAGGAGAAGCGAGGCTATTGCTGGGTTGATAATGCGCTGCTTGGAAAAAAATCCCAATGCCCACATCAAGGGCGTAACCCCAAGACAGTCGGCCACATTGACGAGGGTGGAGGGTAAAGAGAGCAGATCTCTCACTGCGCTCGTCGAATTTTGCTCAATGGCGAGGATTAGAGGTGTGCTTCCCTTGACGGGGGTCAGCTCATTGGGTTTTCGAAGATGGGCAGAACCGGCGATAGCTATTGGAAGGTTGAAGTACGCAGCCATGTGAAGGGGTTCCAAGGTGTCCCATGGCCACATGGAGTTTCCAAGTCCTGTATGGCGTGAGAGATATCCTGAAATGAGCCTGCCATCGTACAATGGGAACGCGCGGCATCCCTGAATGAATTGCGCCAGTTGACCAGCAACAGGCGGGTCATCTTTTGATTCACGGGCATGGATTGACCAGGCTTCGAAGGCGTATGCGAGGAGAGGCTCCGTTCTCCATGCGTTTATGAGATTGCCGAGTTTGTCGTCGCTATATTGTTGAAGCCCGCACTCAGTGAGAAGAGCTATGCAACGTGCAGTGAGGAGGGAATGCGGGCAAGGAAAGGATTCAGAGATCAATTGCTTCACGACGTCCTTAGCAGTGTAATCTATACACGATCGAGTGAATGACAGTTCTACGAAACTGGATGTGGTACTCACGGACAAACCGAACGAGATTGGTATTCTCCTCAACGTTCACCAAGCCTCGGCAGAGACCCATAAGCAAAGCCTCGTTAACAAGTCGACTCTGGTCAAACTTGTGCGTTTCGGGGCATGTCGCAACGGCATGTCGCAACTCATCAATGGTAAGGGACTCTGTGGCGCATAACACCCAGACAAGGACATTCTTGGCAAGGAGGGTGTTGGTGGGGGTCTGGTCAAGAATGCGGCTCCATGTTTGGCTGTAGACGTCCTCTATCCGAGGGGGAAAGCATTCGAGAGTCTTCTCCACATCGTAAACACTCGCACAGTCACGGAGAGCATCAAGCTGAAGTGAAGCATGTAGGAACCTGAGGGTATGTTAGTTGATGCTCTATCACAAAAATTTAAGCTTAACCAACATTCCGCCGCATTTCTTTTTGATCATCGTCGTGATCCTCTCTCTGAATGATGGATCCTCTTCGTTCAGGATGGTTTGGAGCATGGGGCTCCGTGATATTTCCTTGTTGATATGCAGGTCGAGGTCCCGATCCTGAGCACGGATTGGAAATCGATGAGCTCCGGGAAAACGAGCTTCCAAGATGGGGAGAGGGCGGGAGGTGATGAAGAGCTTGACATTGAGAGAGCTCAACTTCTCGAGCAGGTCGAGCTGCACACCAGGTGGTGCCTCGTCTAAGGCGTCGAGGAAATAGAAGGTAGCTTCTATCAGCTCCGTGAACAGGCGAAGGAGGTGGAGGAGCTCGGATTCTGAAGGTTGGGTCCCCTCTCGAATGTGCCTGTTGTAAAGCGCCCTGAGAAATGGAAGATACCGTGGGTGACGCTCGATGGTTTGTTTCACCAGGACGGCGAGAAAGTCTTTAACAGTGGCATTGGTGTGGTCACTGTAGCGAAAGTAGATGTAAGCGACACAGATGGAGTCTTCCGACCTGTCTGCGAAGAGTTCAGCCTCCCTAAGAACGATGGATCTGGTAGGCGAGGCCTAGTTTTCAGCGATGTTCGTGGAGATGGATAACTGCTTGACGCACGCAAAGATCGTTTTTCCAGCACCAGCTTCAACCCAGATTTAGGCACTGACCCCGAGCATACGAATTAGAAACTACTCACGTATCCCCGTACCCCACATGGTCTTCAGGCTGCTTCTAGGACCTAACCATGTTTGAAACTCCTTCCACTCGAGAAAACACGGCCCGGTACCCTCTGTCGCTTTCCCCACATTCGCAGCATGGATTCCTCGGTAGTTGGGTATCGCTTTCAAGATCGATTCCATTTCAGTCCCCACTCTATAGTTGTGCTGGCTGCTGACATTGAAGTACCCTCCGTTGATGTTTACGGTATGGGCCCCTTTGATCAATGACGGGCCTCCAGCTACTCTGCCTCCTCCTAAATCTGAGCCGAGCCTACCCAAGAATTCGTGGAAAGCCATACCTGCAGAGCTTGTAGCTGCTTCAGAACTTCGAGTATCCTATTCTTTCGTAAGTCCCACTCAATGTCTTAGTGTCGTAGAACTCACCATAGCCGGAGGCGCTGGCGAAGAGTGGAAGCAAGAGATGAGAGTAAAGATGAAAGAGCTTTAATCGATTCGAGAGTGGGGGCAGGGACCACGTGCCAACCATGAGCACTATGGTCTGCGTCCATATGCCTTTAATTAGACGGAGAGCGGCAACAGCCGGGCATGGGCTCAGGCTAGGCCTCAGATGCGTGGTCGAAGGCAGACGTCCATCGTGTCCTAGAATCTGCAGCATATCGGGCAAATCGTTTGCTCAAATGCAAACCGTGTATAGGCGAAGTTCAACATGGGTGGACCCTACGAAAAATCCCCAGTCTGCGGACTGTGGTCTTTATGTAGGTTTTGTGGTGGGTGGAAAGGAAAAAGAAGTGTCCTCTCCGTCCTGACGTTTAGAACTCGTATGGCGCAAAATCCTACTTGTGACATAATGTTCCTACACCATCAGGTAACTTGGCCAGACTCCTGTTGGGCGACACCCTCGAATGCCAGAGGAGAAGTTGCTAGAGTGCCAAAAGCTGGATTCGGTATACTTAGCTGCTATAGTTTGTATAAGCATCTAGGCCAAGTGACCCATAAAACACCCCAGACAAATGGGAGATTTGGTGACACGAACTACTTCTTGCTAAACGAAGAGAAAGGCGCGAGAAATCGTCCCTCAGACTGGAGATGCTCAACTGTCGAGTATCATCCGAGTCCGACGCAGGCGCCCGAGGAGCTCTGGGATCTATCATATTGGGGTGAGCGAGCAAAATCTCCTCAACAGCTTTTGCCCCATGTCACCTGGCCCATATCAAAAGCAGGCCATCCCTTCTTATCCTTCTGTTTCACGTCGATCTGAGGATGGGCAAGAAGAGCCTTGACAACATCCACGCCATCCCGTCGCGCCATCTCCGTCGCCCAAATCAAAGGCGACTTGCTATGCGGAATATTGACATTGATCTGGGGATGAGCGAGGAGGGCGTTGAGAATCTCCATATGTTTCGTCATGTTACAGGCAATGACCAATGGCGTCGCCCCTCCTTTGCATTCTTGGTTAACCTTGACTTTTGGGTGGGCCAAGAGCAGCTTGACCGTGCCCAAACGACATCGAAGAACCGCACCATAGAGGGGTGTGATGCCCTCTTGACAGGACTTGTTGACCTTGATCTGGGGATGTGCTAGCAGGAGGTCGACGATGCCTTCGTGCCCGTGCTCCGAGGCAAAGCTCAACGCGGTCCAGCCCCTCTTACTAGTGGCGTTGACCTGCGTTCGAGAGAAAGTTAGGAGTTCCTTCACAGCGTGTGGGGCGTTGCCGATGCAGGCGAGGTGCAAAGGCGTCAAGGCTTCCGACGTCGCTGAAAGATTTGGGCTTCGCAGGGGACCCGATCCTGCGGAAGATAGTGGGAGATCAAAGTAGGCAGCGACGTGAAGCGAGCCAAAGACTTCGACTTGCCCCTGGTGGAATGGGAGGATTGGGAATGCATCGCATCCTTGGATAAAATCCGACAAACGAGACTGTGCGGCGTCATCTCCCTGCCACGATTCGCGAGCATGGTCCGCCCAGAAACAATATGCGTATTCCAGAAGAGGGGAAGATCTATGGGTTGCGATGAAGTCTTCCTTGGAAGAAGGCGTTCAGCGTTGAAGTCCACAGTCACAAAGGTTGGCCATGCAGACCGCGGTCAAGACGCCATCAGGGGAATGGATGGCTTGAAGAATGAGGCTTTGAAGGACAGCTTTCGCGGTGTAATCTATGACAACAGAGCGATATGGGTGAGTTTCAACTCGAGGGTATGGATTAAAAAGCACTTACGAACGAGCCGGACGACACCAGTTTCTCCTTCCAGTGTCATGAGGCCATGGCAGGCAGTGAAGATCGTTTCGGCAGGAGCCAGTCGAACGAGGTCAAGCCTGTGCGTATCGGCGCATGCCGCGATGGCATGCCGAAGCTCATCGACAGTGAGACATATCGTCGCGTATAGAACCCACGCCAGAGCATTTGTAGCAAGAACAACCTTTCCCGGAGCCTGGTTGATGATGCGATTCCAGGTCTGAACATAAACGTCCTTGACTTGAGGCGGAAAGTCTTCGAGTGTCTTGTTCAACTCATGTCGGCTTGTGCACTCTCGCAGAGCTTGCAGCTGCAGTGATGCGTGGAGAACCCTGGAAGCGGATGAATGGCAATTACGCTTAAATCGAAATTGTGCTCACATGCCGCTACATTTGCCCTTGATGGCCAACGTGATCCTCCCTCCCAGCCCAGGACTCGAAGTTGCGATGATTGCCTGAAGCTCCATGCTTCGCGACATCTCTTCGGCAATGTGGACATCGAGATCGCCTTCCCGGGCGACAATCGGGAAATGGCGCGCCTCTGGGAATCGAGCCTCTAGTGGTTTCGTTGGCCATGAGGCGAGGAACAGCTTGACGTTGAGAGAGGTCAAGCTTTCGCGGAGATCGAGTTGGACGTCACTAGGGGCCTCGTCAAGAGCATCGAGAAAGTAGAAGGTGGTCATCATCAGCTCCGACGTGAAGCGCTTCAGCAACCCAACGAGCTCCTTCACCGACGTTCAGTCTTCTTGTGGGTGTGCCTGTCATAAAGTTCATTAAATAGCGGAAGTGAAGCTGGGTGACGTTCGACTATTTGCTTGACCAAAACCTCCAAGAGGTCTCGGACGGTGAATTTGGTATGATCGCTGTAGCGGACGTAGAGGAAGCCAACAAACACGGGAGTGGTTGAGGCCGCTGCGTGAGCTTCGACAGCATTGATTGCAAGGGACCTGGGTCGAGCCAAGATGAGGGGAGTGAGCAGGATTGGAGGCTAGGGAGAAATGTACACCAATATCGATTTACCAGTCCCAGCCATAGTGAGTTAGGGAACAGTCCCGATAAAAGGGGTAAGAGAACAAACTCACGCATTCCCGATCCCCACAAAATCCGTATGGATCCATCGGCTGATAGCCGGATGCAAAAATCCATCCACATGTGCAGTGGCCATCGAAAGTGATGGCAAGATGCCGCATTTCAACTACAATGAAATGGCTCTTGAAGCAGGGAAGCAAAACTCCTGGTCGTCGTGGGCAGCGAAGTCGTGGACGGAAAGAGAAATGGTGCTCGTTCCGTCCCGATGTTCAGAGCTCGGATCAATTCAACTTCTCCACAGCTGGTATCAAGTTCCGGCATTCCACGGGCGCTTAGCAGAATGTGCTAGTCCTTCATGAAAGCATAACTATAGCGGTATTCTGTTGCAAATTCCCCGAACCCAAGCAGTAAAATTGTACCTCACGAGATAATGTACAAGAGAATCAGACATTTGACCAGGCGAACTAATAAATCATTCCTCGACTCAGCGATGCCGCATGCCATCTACCATCGTCCATGTCCGATGCGGCTGCCCTTGTCGTCCTGGCTTACATCGATGCAGGGATGGGCGAGAAGAGCCTTGACATCTTCTATGCCTCCCCGTCGCACCATCTCTGCTTTCCACGTCAAGGGTCAATTGATTTGAAGATAATGGAAACACTGAGCCAATATGTTTAGTACCTTCCTGCGTTCGCCATTTAACTAAGCTGGTGCAAGTCATATCATAGATTGATAATAGAAATTAGAGTGAATAAAAAGTGTATGCAAGAAGAAAAGGTTCCATAGAAGAGTTTGGCTGTGCCTTCGCCGATACCGTGTCTGACGTCTATTTCTTTTTGGTGAAAGGTAGAGCACGGTGTAGAAGGTCCTTCAGTGACTGGGATGGGCGCTGGTGATTGCCAGTCGAGTGAGCGCGTAAAAGCTCGGCAATTTCATTGTAGTCCATTATTTTGTCCGGAATATTGCTATGGCGAGCTCCTAGTTGTGCCATATCCAAGGCCGTTTGGCCATCCTTGGACCTCAGCTTGACCTTCAGCTTGACCTTGACGCGTGGATCAGCTAAGAGGACTGAGACCACGTGTTTGAATCCATAGTGTGATGCATACATCAGCGCCGTGCAACCACCCGAATCAACCTGGTTTGGCTTAATCTTGGGATGGGCAAGAAGCAGGGTGGCCGCCTCCGTCAAATCGCGCCTTGACGCTATCATCAATGCCGTGTGACCAATGCGATCGTAGGCATTGACACGAGTCTTGGGATGACCAAGGAGAAGCAAAGCTATTGCTGGGTTGATACTACCCTCCATGGGTTCGAAAGAAAATCCCAATGCCCACATCAAGGGCGAGTCCCCATCACGGTCGGCTGCATTGACGAGGGTGGAGGGTAAAGAGAGCAGATCTCTCACTGCACTGGTCGAATTTTGCTCAATGGCGAGGGTTAGAGGTGTTCTTCCCCTGACGCGGGTCAGCTCATTAGGTTTTCGAAGATGGGCAGAACCGGTGATGTTTATTGGAAGGTTGAAGTAAGCAGCCATATGAAGGGGTTCCAAGGTGTCCAATGGCCACTCCTCGACCATCTGGAAACGTTCTACACGGTATGAGCGTCTGCCTTGAATGAGCGTGTCATCGTCCAATGGGAATGCGCGGCATCCCTGAATGAATTGCGCCAGTTGACCAGCAACAGCCGAGTCATCTATTGATTCACGGGCATGGATTGACCAGGCTCCGTAGGCGTATGCGAGGAGAGGCTCCGTTCTAAAAGCGGTTTTGAGATTGTCGAATTTGTCGTCGCTATATTGTTGAAGCCCGCATTCAGTGAGAAGAGCCATGCAACGTGCAGCGAGCAGGGAATGCGGGCAAGGGAACGATTCAGAGATTAATTGCTTCACGATGTCCTTGGCAGTGTAGTCTATGCACAATCGAGTCAATGGTGGTTCTATGAAACCTGATGTGGTACTCACGGACAAACCGAACAAGGCTGGTGTTCTCCTCGACGTTCACCAAACCTCGGCAGAGACCCATAAGCAAAGCCTCGGGAACCAGTCAGCTCTGGTCAAACTTGTGCGTTTCGGGGCAAGTCGCAACGGCATGTCGCAACTCGTCAATGGTAAGGGACCTTGTGGCGCATAACACCCAGACAAGGGCGTTCTTGGCAATGAGGGTGTTGGTGGGGGTCTGGTCAAGAATGCGGCTCCATGTTTGGATGTAGACGTCCTCTATCCGAGGGGGAAAGCCTTCGAGAGTCTTCTCCACATCGTGAACGCTCACACAGTCACGGAGAGCATCAAGTTGAAGTGAAGCATGTAGGAACCTGAGGGCATGTTAGTTGATGCTCTATCTTAAAAAATTAAGCTCAACCAACATTCCGCCGCATTTCTTTTTGATCGTCGTCGTGATCCTCTCTCTGAAGGATGGGTCCTGTTCATTCAGGATGGTTTGGAGCATGGGGCTGCGCGATATTTCCTTTTTGATATGCAGGTCGAGGTCCCGATCCTGAGCAAGGATTGGGAATCGATGAGCTCCAGGGAAACGAGCTTCCAAGATGGGGAGAGGGCGGGAGGTGATGAAGAGCTTGACGTTGAGAGAGCTCAACTTCTCGAGCAGGTCTAGCTGCACACCAGGTGGTGCCTCGTCGAGGGCGTCGAGGAAATAGAACGTAGCTTCTATCAGCGCCGTCAACAGACGAAGGAGGTGGAGGAGCTCGGATTCTGAAGGTTGGGTCCCCTCTCGAATGTGAATGTCGTACAGCTCCCTGAGGAATGGAAGATATCGTGGGTGACGCTCGATGGTTTGTTTCACCAGGACGGCGAGAACATCTTTAACAGTGGCAGTGGTGTGGTCACTGTAGCGAAACTAGATGTAAGCCACGCAGACGGTGCATTCTGACCTCTTTGCGTGGAGTTCAACCTCGCTAAGGACGATGGATCTGGTGGGCGGGGCCTAGATTTTAGTGAGGTTCGTGTAGGCGGACAGCCACCTGACGCACGCAAAGATCGTTTTCCCAGCACCAGCTTGGGCTAGCGTTAGGCGCTGGCTTCAAGCACAGGAATTATAAGTAACTCACGCATCCCCGTACCCCACATGGTCTCGAGGCTGCCTCGAGGAACTAGCCACGTCCGAAACTCCTTCCATTCAGGAAAACGCGGCCCGGTCCCCTCTGTCGCTTTGCCCACATTTGCAGCATGGATTCCTCGGTAGTTTGGTATTGCTTTCAAGATTGATTCCACTGCCGTCTCCACGCTATAGTTGTGCTGGCTGCCGACATTGAAGTTCCCTCCGCTGATGTTTACGGTATGGGCCCCTTTGATAAATGACGGGCCTCCAGCTACCCTTTGGCCTCCTAAACCTGAGCCAAGCCTAGCTAAGAATTCGTGGAAAATCGTACCTGCAGAGCTTGTAGCTGCTTCAGAACTTTGATTATCCTATCCTTTCGTAAGCCCCACCCAACGTCTTAGTGTCGTAGAACTCACCATAGCCGGGAACAGAGGAGGCGCTGGCGCAAGAGATGAGAGTAAACCTGAAAGACATTTAATCGATTCGAGAGTGGGGACAGGGACCACGTGCCACCCATGAGCAGTATATGCCTTTAATTAGACGGAGAGCGGCAACGGCCGGGCATGAGCTCAAGCCAGGCCTAAGATGGTGGTCGAAGGCAGACACCATCGTGTATTGAAGATCTGCATCATATCGGGCAAATTATCTGCTCAAATGCAAACTGTGTATAGGCGAAAGTTGAACATGGGTGCACCCTAAGCGCGTTTCACAGCCTGCGTACTCTGGTCATTAGTATGCATTCGTGTGTGATGGGTGGAAAGGAAAAAGAAGCGCCCTCTCTGTCCCGAAATGTTCCCACACGATCAGGCAACTTGGCCAGACTCCTGTTGGACGACACCCTCGAATTCCAGAGGAGAACCGGCTAGAGTTCTAGGACTGCTATAGGTCGTGTAGGCTGCCAGGCTAGGTGACCCATACAATATCTATGGCAGACAAACGGGAAATTTGGCCAGACTAACTACTTCTTGCTGAAGGGAAGGGAAAGACGGGAGAAATCATCCCTCAGCCTGGAGATGCTCGACTGTCGAGCATCATCCACTTCCGGCGCAGCCATCCTAGGAGCTCTGGGATCTACGATATCGGGGTGAGCAAGCAAAATCTCCTCGATAGCTTTAGCGCCATGTCGCCTGGCCCAAATCAAAGCAGGCCACCCCTTCTTATCCTTCTGATTCACGTCGATGCGAGGATGGGCAAGAAGAGCCTTGACAACATCCACGCCATCCCGTCGCGCCATCTCCGTCGCCCAAATCAAAGGCGACTTGCTCTGCGGAATGTTGACATTGATCTGGGGATGAGCGAGGAGAGCGTTAAGAATCTCCATATGCTTCGTCATGTTACATGCAATGACCAATGGCGTCGCCCCTCCTTTGCATTCTTGGCTAACCTTGACTTTTGGGTGAGCCAAGAGCAGTTTGACCGTGCCCAAACGACGTCGAAGAACCGCACCGTAGAGAGGCGTGATACCCTCTTGACATGGCTTGTTGACCTTGACCTGAGGATATGCTAGCAGGATGTCGACGATGCCTTCATGCCCGTGCTCAGAGGCAAACCTCAACGCGGTCCAACCCCTCTTGCTAGTGGCGTTGATCTGCGTTCGAGGCAAAATTAGGAGTTCCTTCACAGCATGTGGGGCGTTGCCGATGCAGGCGAGGTGCAAAGGCGTCGAGGTTGCTGAAATTTTTGGGCTTCGCAGGGGACCCGATCCTGCGGAAGACAGCGGGAGATCAACGTAGGCAGCGACGTGAAGCGGGCCAAAGACTTCGACTTGTCCTGTTGGGATGGGAGGATTGGGAATGCATCGCATCCTTGGACAAAATCCGACAAACGAGACAGTGCGGCATCATCTCCCTGCCACGATTCGCGAGCATGGTCCAGCCAGAAACAATATGCGTATTCCAGAAGAGGGGAGGGGAGGTGGGTTACGATAAAGTCTTCCTTGGAAGAAGGCGCCGAGCGTTGAAGTCCACAGTCATGAAGGCGAGCCATGCAGACTGCAGCCAAGACGCCGTGAGGAGAAGAGATGGCTTGACGGATGAGGCTTCGAAGGAAAGCTTTCGCAGTGTAATCCATGAGAACAAAGCGATGTGGGTGATTCTCAGCTTGAGGATAATGATTAGGAAGCACTTACGAACAAGCCGGACGATACCAGTATCTCCTTCCAGTGTCACGAGGCCATGCAGACACTGAAAATCCTCTCAGCAGGAGCCAGGCAGACGAGGTCAAGCCTGTGCGTGTCGGGGCATGTCGCAATGGCATGTCGAAGGGCATCGATAGTGAGAGATCTCGTCGCTTATAACACCCATGCCAGAGCGTTTGTAGCGAGGGAAACCTTTCCCGGAGCCTGGTTGATGATACGATTCCAGGTCTGAACATAAACGTCCTTGATTTGAGGCGGAAAGTCTTCGAGTGTCTTGTTCAACTCATGTCGGCTGGTGCACTCTCGCAGAGCTTGTAGCCGTAGTGATGCGTGGAGAAACCTGGAAGCGGATGAATGGCAATTACGCTTCAATCAAAATGGTGCTCACATGCCGCTACATTTGACCTTGATGGCCAACGTGATCCTCCCTCCTAGTCCAGGACTCGAAGTTGCGATGATTGCCTGAAGCTCCATGCTTCGCGACATCTCTTCGGCAATGTGGACATCGAGATCGCCTTCGCGGGCGACAATCAGGAAATGGCGCACCTCTGGGAAACGAGCCTCTAGTGGTTTCATTGGCCGTGAGGTGAGGAACAGCTTGACGTTGAGAGAGGTCAAGCTTTCGCGGAGATCGAGCTGGACATCACTTGGGGCCTCGTCCAGGGCGTCGGGAAAGTAGAAGGTGGTCCTCATCACCTCCAATGTGAACCACTTCGGCAACCCAACGAGCTCCTTCACCGACGGTTCGGTCTTCGCGCGGATGTGCCTGTCATAGAGTTCGCTGCATAGCGGAAGGGAGGCTGGGTGACGCTCGACAGTTTGCTTGACCAAAACCTCCAAGAGGTCTCGCACTGTGAACTTGGTATGGTCGCTGTAGCGAATGTAGAGGAAGCCGACGGATATGGGAGTGGTTGACGCCGCTGCATGAGATTCGACAGCATTGATTGCAAGGGACCTGGGTCGAGCGAAGATGAGAGGAGTGAGCAGGATTGGAGGCTAGTGAGAAACGTACACCAATATTGATTTACCAGTGCCAGCCATAGCAAGTTAGGGAACAGTCCCGATAAATGAGGTAAGAGAACAAACTCACGCATTCCCGATCCCCATAAAATCCGTATGGATCCATCGGCTGATAGCCAGATGCAAAAATCCTTCCACACGTACAGTGGCTATCGAAAGTGATGGCAAGATGCCTACAATGAAATGGCTCTTGAAGCAGGGAAGCAAAACTCCTGGTTGGTCATCGGCGGCAAAGTCGTGGACGGAAAGCGAAATAGTGCTCGTTCCGTCCCGATGCTCAGAGCTCCGAACAATCCAGCTTCTCCACAGATGGTATCAAGTTCCCACATTCGACGGGCGCTTAGCAGAAGGTGCTAGTCAGTTTGCATCTTCATGAAAGCATAACCATAGCAGTTCCCTGTTGCAAATTCCCCGAATTCAAGCGGGAAATCCGACCTTACAAAATAATGTACAAGCGACTCAAACATCTAACAGGGTGAACTAATGGATCATTCGTTGACTCAGCGATGGAATACCATCTAGTATCGTCGTGTCCGATGTGGCTGCCCTTGTCTCCCTGCTTCACATCGATGGATAACTGGGCGAGAGGAGCCTTGAAAACTTCCGCATCTCTTTGTCGCGCCACCTCTGCTTCCTAGCTCAAATATCACTTGATTCGAGGAGAACAGAAACATCAAGCGCCGAGCAAATATGTGTGGCAGCTTCCTGTGTCGGCCCTTCTAAAGGCTTATCGTAGATTCATGATAGAAATGATAGGAATTAAAAAGTGTATGCAAGAAGACAAAGTGCCATAGAAGAGTTTGGCTGCGCCGTTGCCCGATACACGTCTGACGTCTATTTCTTTTTCGTGAAAGGCAGAGCACGGTGTAGCAAGTCCTTCAGAGGTTGAGACAGGCGCTGGTGATTAACACTTGAGTGATTGCGTAAAAGCTCGACAATTTCATGGCGAGCTAGGCTTTGCGCCATATCCAAGGCGGTTTTGCCATCCTTGGACCTCAGCTTGACCTTGACGCGTGGATCAGCTGAGAGGAGTGAGACCACTCGTTTGGATCCATTGGGTGATGCATACATCAGCGCCGTCCAACCATCCAAATCAGCCTGGTTTGGCTTAATCTTGGGATGGGCGAGAAGCAGGGTGGGCGCCTCTGTCAAATCTCGCATTGACGCTCTCATCAACGCCGAGCAACCGTTGCTCGTGCAGGCATTGACACGAATCTTGGGATGACCGAGGAGAAGCAAAGCTATCGCTGGGTTGATTCTAGCCTCCTCGTGTTCAAAGATTGTACATCGCAATGCCCACATCAAGGGCGTATCCCCATGACGGTCGGCCGCATTGACGAGGGTGGAGGGTAAAGAGAGCAGCTCTCTCACTGCACTCGTCAAATTTTGCTCAATGGCGAGGATTAGAGGTGTTCTTCCCTTGATGGGGGTCAGCTCATTGGGTTTTCGAAGATGGGCAGAACCGGCGATAGCTATTGGAAGGTTGAAGTAAGCAGCCATGTGAAGGGGTTCCAAGATGTCTCGTGGCCACTCCGGGACGAGGCGCCAATTTTCTACACGGTGTGAGCGACTTCCTTGAATGAGCGTGTCATCGTCCAATGGGAACGCGCGGCATCCCTGAATGAATTGCGCCAGTTGACCAGCAACAGACGAGTCATCTGTTGATTCACGGGCATGGATGGACCAGGCTTCGTAGGCGTATGCGAGGAGAGGCTCCGTTCTCAACGCGTTTTTGAGATTGTCGAATTCTTCGTCACTGTATCGTTGAAACCCGCATTCAGTGAGAAGAGCTATGCAACGTGCAGCGAGGAGGGAATGCGGGCAAGGAAAGGATTCAGAGATGAATTGCTTCACGACGTCCTTCAAGTTAGCAGTGTAATCTATACGCCATCGAGTCAATGACGGTTCTGCGAAACTGGATGTGGTACTCACGGACAAACCGAACAAGGTTGGTATTCTCCTCGACGTTCACCAAACCTCGGCAGAGACCCATAAGCAAAGCCTCGGGAACCAGTCGGCTCTGGTCAAACTTGTGCGTTTCGGGGCAAGTCGCAACGGCATGTCGCAACTCGTCAATGGTAAGGGACCTTGTGGCGCATAACACCCAGACAAGGGCGTTCTTGGCAATGAGGGTGTTGGTGGGGGTCTGGTCAAGAATGCGGCTCCATGTTTGGATGTAGACGTCCTCTATCCGAGGGGGAAAGCCTTCGAGAGTCTTCTCCACATCGTAAACACTCGCACAGTCACGGAGAGCATCAAGTTGAAGTGAAGCATGTAGAAACCTGAGGGCATGTTAGTTGATGCACTATCACAAAAAATTAAGCTCAACCAACATTCCGCCGCATTTCTTTTTGATCGTCGTCGTGATCCTCTCTCTGAAGGATGGGTCCTGTTCATTCAGGATGGTTTGGAGCATGGGGCTGCGCGATATTTCCTTATTGATATGCAGGTCGAGGTCCCGATCCAGAGCAAGGATTGGGAATCGATGAGCTTCAGGGAAACGAGCTTCCAAGAGGGGGAGAGGGCGGGAGGTGATGAAGAGCTTGACGTTGAGAGAGCTCAGCTTCTCGAGCAGGTCGAGCTGCACACCAGGTGGTGCCTCGTCGAGGGCGTCGAGGAAATAGAAGGTAGCTTCTATGAGCACCGCGAACAGGCGAAGGAGGTGGAGGAGCTCGGACTCTGAAGGTTGGGTCCCCTCTCGAATGTGCCTGTCGTACAGCGCCATGAGAAATGGAAGATATCTTGGATGGCGCTCGACGGTTTGTTTCACCAGGACGGCGAGAACGTCTTTAACAGTGGCAGTGGTGTGGTCACTGTAGCGAAAATAGATGTAAGCCACGCAAACAGTGTATTATGACCTCTCCGCGTAGAGTTCAGCCTCGCTAAGGACGATGGATCTGGCGGGCGAGGCCTAGATTTTAGTGAGGTTCGTGTAGGCGGATAATCACCTGACGCACGCAAAGATCGTTTTTCCAGCACCAGCTTCGGCTAGCGTCAGGCGCTGGCTTCAAGCACAGAAATTATAAGCAACTCACGCATTCCCGTACCCCACATGGTCTCCAGGCTGCCTCGAGGAACTAGCCATGTCCGAAACTCTTTCCATTCAGGAAAACGCGGCCCAGTCCCCTCTGTCGCTTTGCCCAGATTTGCAGCATGGATTCCTCGATAGTTGGGTATGGCTTTCAAGATCGATTTCACTGCATCCACTGCAGCCTCCGCGCTATAGTTGTGCTGGCTGCCGACGACATTGAAGGTCCCTCCGCTGATGCTCACGTTACCAGCTTGTTTGATAAATGACAGCCCTCCAACAGCTCTGCCTCCTCCTAAACCTGAGCCAAGCCTACCCAAGAATTCGTGGAAAGACATACCTGCAGAACTTGTACCTGCCTCAGAACCTCGGTTATCCTATCCTTTTGTAAGCCCTACCCAGTGTCTAACAATCGTAACGTTTCACACAACTCACCATAGTCGGGAACAGAGGAGACGCTGGCGAAGAGTAGAAGCAAGAGATGAGAGTAAAGATGAAAGAGCTTTAATCGATTCAAGAGTGGAGGCAGGGACCACGTGCCAACCATGGGCACTATGGTCTGCGTCCATATGCCTTTAATTAGACGGAGAGCGGCAACAGCCGGGCATGGGCTCAGGCTAGGCCTCAGATGCGTGGTCGAAGGCAGACGTCCATCGTGTCCTAGAATCTGCAGCATATCGGGCAAATCGTTTGCTCAAATGCAAACCGTGTATAGGCGAAGTTCAACATGGGTGGACCCTACGAAAAATCCCCAGTCTGCGGACTGTGGTCTTTATGTAGGTTTTGTGGTGGGTGGAAAGGAAAAAGAAGTGTCCTCTCCGTCCTGACGTTTAGAACTCGTATGGCGCAAAATCCTACTTGTGACATAATGTTCCTACACCATCAGGTAACTTGGCCAGACTCCTGTTGGGCGACACCCTCGAATGCCAGAGGAGAAGTTGCTAGAGTGCCAAAAGCTGGATTCGGTATACTTAGCTGCTATAGTTTGTATAAGCATCTAGGCCAAGTGACCCATAAAACACCCCAGACAAATGGGAGATTTGGCGACACGAACTACTTCTTGCTAAACGAAGAGAAAGGCGCGAGAAATCGTCCCTCAGACTGGAGATGCTCAACTGTCGAGTATCATCCGAGTCCGACGCAGGCGCCCGAGGAGCTCTGGGATCTATCATATTGGGGTGAGCGAGCAAAATCTCCTCAACAGCTTTTGCCCCATGTCGCCTGGCCCATATCAAAAGCAGGCCATCCCTTCTTATCCTTCTGTTTCACGTCGATCTGAGGATGGGCAAGAAGAGCCTTGACAACATCCACGCCATCCCGTCGCGCCATCTCCGTCGCCCAAATCAAAGGCGACTTGCTATGCGGAATATTGACATTGATCTGGGGATGAGCGAGGAGGGCGTTGAGAATATCCATCTGCTTCGTCATGTTACAAGCAATGACCAATGGCGTCGCTCCTCCTTTGCATTCTTGGTTAACCTTGACTTTCGGATGGGCCAAGAGCAGCTTGACTGTACCTGCGAGACGTTGAAGAACCGCCGCGTAGAGAGGCGTGATACCCTTTTGACATGGCTTGTTGACCTTGACCTGAGGATATGCTAGCAGGATGTCGACGACGCCTTCATGCCCGTGCTCCGAGGCAAACCTCAACGCGGTCCAACCCCTCTCGCTGGTGGCGTTGATCTGAGTTCGAGGCAAAGTCAGGAGTTCCTTCACATCATGTGCAGCATTGCCGATGCAGGCGAGGTGCAAGGGCGTCAAGGCTTCCGACGTTGCTGAAAGATTTGGGCTTCTCAGGGGACCCGATCCTGCGGAAGATAGAGGGAGATCAAAGTAGGCAGTGACATGAAGCGGGCCAAAGACTTCCACTTCCCCCTGTTGGAATGGGAGGATTGGGAATGCATCGCATCCTTGGACAAAATCCGACAAACGAGACTGTGCGGCGTCATCTCCCTGCCACGATTCGCGAGCATGGTCCGCCCAGAAACAATAGGCGTATTCCAGAAGAGGGGAAGATCTATGGGTTGCGATGAAGTCTTCCTTGGAAGAAGAGGTTGAGCATTGAAGTCCACAGTCACGAAGGCGGGCCATGCAGACTGCAGCCAACACGCTGTGAGGAGAAGGGATGGCTTGAAGAATGAGGCTTCGAAGGACGGCTTTCGCGGTGTAGTCTGTGAGAACAAAGCGATAGAGGTGAGTTTTAACCCAAGGGGACGGATTAGGATGCACTTACGAACAAGACGGACGACACCAGTCTCTCCTTCCAGTGTCACGAGGCCATGGCAGGCAGTGAAAATCGTTTCAGCAGGAGCCAGTCGGACGAGGTCAAGCCTGTGCGTGTCGGGGCACGTTGCAATGGCATGCCGAAGTTCATCAACAGTGAGAGATCTCGTCGCGTATAGAACCCACGCCAGAGCATTTGTAGCAAGGGAAACCTTTCCCGGAGCCTGGTTGATGATGCGATTCCAGGTCCGAATGTACACGTCCTTGATCTGAGGCGGGAAGTCCTCGAGTGTCTTGTTCAACTCATGTCGGCTGGTGCACTCTCGCAGAGCTTGCAGCTGTAGTGATGCGTGAAGAAACCTATAGGTAGATCAGTGACTGTGAGACGTAAGTCAAGAGCCGTGTTGCTCACATGCTGCTGCATTTGCGCTTGATGGCCAACGTGATCCTCCCTCCAAGCCCAGGACTCGCAGTTGCGATGATTGCCTGAAGGTCCATACTTCGCGACATCTCCTTGGCGATGAGAACATCGAGATCACTGTCCCTGGCGACGATAGGGAAATGGTGCCCATCCGGGAAACGAGCCTCTAGTGGTTTCATTGGCCGAGAGGTGAGGACTAGCTTGACGTTGAGAGAGGTCAGGCTTTCGAGGAGATCGAGTTGGACGTCATTGGGGGCCTCGTCAAGAGCGTCGAGAAAGTAGAAGGTGGTCGTCATCACCTCCGACGTGAAGCGCTTCAGCAACCCGACGAGCTCCTTCACCGACGGTTCAGTCTTCTCGCGCATGTGCCTGTCATAGAGTTCATCGCATAGCGGAAGTGAAGCTGGGTGACGTTCGACAGTTTGCTTGACCAAAACCTCCAAGAGGTCTCGCACTGTGAACTTGGTATGGTCGCTGTAGCGGATGTAGAGGAAGCCAACGGATACGGGAGTGGTTGAGGCTGCTGCGTGAGCTTCGACAACGTTGATTGCAAGGGACCTGGGTCGAGCCAAGATGAGGGGAGTGAGCAAGATTAGAGGCTAGTGAGCAACGTACGCCAAAATTGATTTCCCAGCGCCGGCCATAGCGAGTTAGGGAACAGTCCCAATAAAAGAGGTAAAAGAACAAACTCACGCATTCCCGATCCCCATAAAATCCGTATAGATCGATTGGCTGATAGCCAGATGCAAAAATCTGTCCACATGTACAGTGGCCATCGAAAGCGATGGCAAGATGCCGCATTTCAACTACAACGAAATGGCTCTTGAAGCAGGGAAGGAAAACTGCTGGTCGGCCATGGGTGGCAAAGTCGTGGACGAAGAGAGAGATAGTGCTCGTTCCGTCCCGATGTTCAGAGTTCAGATCAATTCAGCCTCTCCACAGGTGGTATCGAGTTCCCACATTCGATGGGCGCTTAGAGGAGAAGCTAGCGGTTTACATTCATTCATGTCCGATTTGGCTGCCCTTGTCTTCCTAGCTCGATGTAAATTTAGGCGAGAAGAACCTTGAAAACTTCCGCTTCTCCTCGTCGCTCCCTCTTTGTTACCCAGATCAGATGTAACTTGCCCCGAAGACGCTAGAAACACCGAGCGGCGAGCATATATGTGCAATCCCAGCGTCGGCCCTTCCAGGCTGGTGCAAGTCTTGTCATGATTGATAATAGAGATTATAAGGAGTAACAAAGTGTAAGCATTAAAAAAAAAGTCCCATAGAAGAGCTCGGTTGTGCCGTCGCCCAATACATCTCTGACGTCCATTTCTTTTTGGTGAAAGGCAGAACATGGTGTAGAAGGTCCTTCAGAGGTTGAGACGGGCTCTGGTGATTAACACTTGAGTGATTGCATAAAAGCTCGACAATTTCACGGTGATCCCAGCTTTGCGCTATATCCAAGGCGGTTTTGCCGTCCTTGGACCTCAGATTGACCTTGACGCGTGAATCAGCTAAGAGGACTGAGACCACGCGTTTGGATCCATAGCGTGATGCAAACATCAGCGCCGTCCAACCATCCGAATCAGCCTGGTTTGGCTTAATCTTGGGATGGGCGAGAAGGAGGGTGGTCGCCTCTGTCAAATCGAGCATTGACGCTCCCATCAACGCCGAGCTACCGTCGCGATCTTGGGCATTGACACGAATCTTGGGATGACCAAGGAGAAGCGAAGCTATTGCTGGGTTGATACTGCCCTGCTCGGAAAAAATTCCCAATGCCCACATCAAGGGCGTATCCCCATCACGGTCGGCCGCATTGACGAGGGTGGAGGGTAAAGAGAGCAGCTCTCTCACTGCACTCGCCGAATTTTGCTCAATGGCGAGGATTAGAGGTGTTATTCCCCTCTTGTGGGTCGGCTCATTAGGTTTTCGAAGATGGGCAGAACCGGCAATAGTTATTGGAAGGTTGAAGTAAGCAGCCATATGAAGGGGTTCCAAGATGTCCAATGGCCATGGGGAGTTTCCACGTTGTACTACATGGCGTGAGCGATATCCTGGAATGAACATGCCATCGTCCAATGGGAACGCGCGGCATCCCTGAATGAATTGCGCCAGTTGACCAGCAACAGGAGGGTCATCTATTGATTCACGGGCATGGATGGACCAGGCTTCGTAGGCGTATGCGAGGAGAGGCTCCGTTCTCAACGCGTTTTTGAGATTGTCGAATTCTTCGTCGTTATATTGTTGAAGCTCGCATTCAGTGAGAAGAGACATGCAACGTGCGGCGGGCAGGGAATGCGGGCAAGGAAACGATTCAGAGATGAATTGCTTCACGACGTCCTTGGCAGTGTAATCTATACACGATCGAGTCAATGGTGGTTCTACGAAACGCGACGCGGTACTCACGGACAAACCGAACGACGTTGGTATTCTCCTCGACGTTCACCAAGCCTCGGCAGAGACCCATAAGCAAAGCCTTGTTAACAAGTCGGCTCCGGTCAAACTTGTGCGTTTCGGGGCATGTCGCAACGGCATGTCGCAACTCGTCGATGGTAAGGGACCTTGCGGCGCATAACACCCAGACAAGGGCGTTCTTGGCAATGAGGGTGTTGGTGGGGGTCTGGTCAAGAATGCGGCTCCATGTTTGGCTGTAGACATCCTCTATCCGAGGGGGAAAGCCTTCGAGAGTCTTCTCCACATCGTGAACGCTCACACAGTCACGGAGAGCATCAAGTTGAAGTGAAGCGTGTAGAAACCTGAGGGCATGTTAGTTAATGCACTATCACACGAAATTAAGGTTAACCAACATGCCGCCGCATTTCTTTTTGATAGTTGTCGTGATCTTCTCTCTGAATGATGGGTCCTCTTCGTTCAGAATGGTTTGGAGCATGGGGCTGCGCGATATTTCCCTTTTGATATGCAGGTCGAGGTCGCGATCCTGAGCAAGGATTGGGAATCGATGAGCTCCAGGGAAACGAGCTTCCAAGATGGGGAGAGGGCGGGAGGTGATGAAGAGCTTGACGTTGAGAGAGCTCAACTTCTCGAGCAGGTCAAGCTGCACACCAGGTGGTGCCTCGTCTAAGGCGTCAAGGAAATAGAAGGTGGCTTCTATCAGCGCCGTGAACAGGCGAAGGAGGTGGAGGAGCTCGGATTCTGAGGGTTGGGTCCCCTCTCGAATGTGCCTGTCGTACAGCGCCCTGAGAAATGGAAGATATCTTGGGTGACGCTCGATGGTTTGTTTCACCAGGACGGCGAGAAAGTCTTTAACAGTGGCAGTGGTGTGGTCACTGTAGCGAAAATAGATGTAAGCCACGCAGACGGTGTATTCTGACCTCTTTGCATGGAGTTCAGCCTCCTTAAGAACGATGGATCTGGTGGGCGAGGCCTAGATTTTAGTGAGGTTCGTGTAGGCGGATAATCACCTGACGCACGCAAAGATCGTTTTTCCAGCACCAGCTTTGGCTAGCGTCAGGCGCTGGCTTCAAGCACAGGAATTATAAGCAACTCACGCATCCCAGTACCCCACATGGTCTCCAGGCTGCCTCGAGGAACTAGCCATGTCTGAAACTCCTGCCATTCAAGAAAACGCGGCCCAGTCCCCTCTGTCGCTTTGCCCAGATTTGCAGCATGGATTCCTCGATAGTTGGGTATTGCTTTCAAGATCGATTTCACTGCATCCACTGCAGCCTCCACGCTATAGTTGTGCTGGCTGCCGACGACATTGAAGGTCCCTCCGCTGATGTTCACGTTACCAGCTCGTTGGATAAATGACAGCCCTCCAGCTACTCTGTCTCCTGCTAAACCTGAGCCAAGCCTACCCAAGAATTCGTGGAAAGCCATACCTGCAGAACTTGTATCCGCCTCAGAACTTCGATTATCCTATCCTTTCGTAAGCCCCACCCAACGTCTTAGTGTCGTAGAACCCACCATAGCCGGGAACAGAGGAGGCGCTGGCGAAGAGTAGAAGCAAGACGTGGGAGTAAGATGAAAGAGTGCGTCCATATGCCTTTAATTAGACAGAGAGCGGCAACGGCCCGGGCATGGGCTCAGGCAAGGCCTCAGATGCGTGGTGCTAAGCTGTCAGCGCCATGATTCCGACAAATCGAAGCTTTCCCTGTTTCAATTCCGTGGTCAGGCTAAACAAGTTTTTCTTTGTGTGGAATCTGTGATATACTACTAGATTAAGAGATTCTGAGCAACCAATTTAGTTCCCTAGTCGGGAGTCAAGGCGGGGTAGGGTAGCAACTTTATCCATTTTTCTCGTGGTATATGCAGCTCGAAGCCCTTGATACTTACATACATAGCAGAAGGTGGAAGTGGTATAGGGGCAGTTAGGATACACTCACACACATTACCGCTGAAGAAAGAGACGCGAAAAATCGCCGACCAAGCGAGAGATACTTGACTGTCCATCGGATATGCCTGAAACTTTTGGGTGGGCGAGCAAGAACTCGAGAACCTCATCGGAACCGCGACGTTGAGCCCAAAGCAAAGGGGTCAGCCCATCCTTTTGTGCCTGATGAACATTGATCTGAGGATGATCTAGGAGCGCCTTCATGACGTCTAGCACGTCCTCTGGCGGCCCCAGCATCGCCCGAATCAATGCCGAGTGGCCCCCTCTGTCGGTCAGGTTGACGTTGATCTGGGGATGAGCAAGGAGGGCCTTGACCGCGTCCACGCTTCCTGCCTCTGACGCAGCAATCAACGGTGTAAACCCATTGTTGTCTTTGATGTTGACGTTGATATCTGGATGAGCGAGCAGGAGTTTGACCACGCCTGTATGGCCTAACATACATGCTACGCGCAGAGCCGTCATACCGGTCTTGCTGGCTTGGTTGATTTTGACCTGGGGATGGGACAGCAGGATCTCGACAATGCTTTCGAATCCATGCTCCGCTGCCCAGATCAATGGTGTCCAGCCCAAGGTCTCGTCAGTGGCATTGATAAGGATTCGCGGTAAATCCAGCAATTCCTTAAGCGCACGTTGCGCATTTCCTATGCATGCGAGGTGCAATGGCTTCAGCCCATCAGCCTCCATGGGGAGGTTGGGGTCCTGTAGCTGAGCTACCCCCGCTAAAGATGGCGGAAGATCGAAATAGGCTGTGACGTGCAGAGGTCCAAAAAGCCCGAGTGGCGTGAGCTCTCTGGCAAGGATGGGGAAAGAATGACAGGCCTGGACAAAGTGGGCAAGGCGAGCCCTCGATGCATTGTCGCCAACTGATTCACGGGCATGGTATGACCAAGAATCGTAGGCGTATGGGAGCAGTGGCGATAACTTCAGGGCAGATTTGGCGTCGTCTGGGGATCTGATTGACGATCGCTGGAACCCATGTTCGCTGAGACATGCAACGCAGGCTGTAGCGAGGAGGCCGTGGGGGTATGGAAGGCCCTTGATGATTAGGTTCTGAAGGACTTCTTTTGCTGTATAGTCTACGGAAAGGAATTAATGCATGAACCATAACGAAGATAAATAGAACTCACGAACTAGCCGGACTATTTTGCTTTCCTTTTCGATGGTTAGAAGGCCACAACAGACACCGATGAGGGTCTCAGCAGGAACTAGTCGATGGGCTTCAAACTCGTGTGCGTCAGGGTCAGTCGCAACGGCATATTGCAACTCTTCGATGTTCAGCGACCTGGTGGCGTAAACGACCCAGACCAGTGCCTTCATGGCCAGGTCGGCCTTCGTAGAACCTTGCTCAATGATTCGAGTCCATGTCCGAACATACACATCCTTGATCTGAGGAGGGAAGTCTTTGAGCGTCTTGTCCAACTCGTGTCGACTGGTGCATTCCCGTAGAGCTTGGAGCTGCAGTGATGCATGCAGGAACCTGGTATCAGATCAGCAGGGTAAATATTGACCATAGCTTGTACTTACATGCCACTACATTGCTGCTTGATTGCCATCGTGATTCTTCCTCCTAGCCCAGGGCTTGAAGCTGCGAGAATGGCCTGAAGCTCTATGCTTTGTGAGATCTCCTTACTGATATGAACGTCGAGATCGCGGTCCTGAGCAGATATGGGAAAGCGATGGGTATTGGGAAAGCGAGCTTCCAGTCCGTTGAGAGGGCGAGAAGTGATGAATAGTTTGACGTTCAGGGACGTCAGTTTTTCGAGGAGATTGACGCGTACGTCGGCAGGAGCCTCGTCGAGGGCGTCAAGAAAGTAGAAGGTGATGGCCATTAGCTCTGACGTGAACCGCTTGAGCAACCCGACGAGCTCCTTAGTTGATGGTTGCGTCTTCTCGTCGATGTGCCTGGCGTAGACTTCATCGCAGAAAGGGAGGGCCGCCGGGTGACGTTCGACAGTTTGCCTGACCAAGACCTCCAGCAGGTCTCGGACCGTAAACTTCGTGTTGTCACTGTAGCGGATGTAGAGGTAGCCAACACAGATGGGGGTCTTTGAAGACTTTGCGTGGCTTTCGACGGCGTCGATTGCGAGTGATCTAGAAGGTCCCCAGCATATGATGGGTAAGCAGAATCGATGGTATGGCAAGTGACGCACGCTAAAACCGACTTTCCGGCCCCCGCTGCAACAAACCAAAATCAGTCCAAGCACAAGGGGTAATGCGGTGAACTCACGCATCCCCGAGCCCCATAGAATTCGTATGTATCCGTTCGATGACAACCAAATACACCATTCCTTCCATACCTTTATCCAGTCACCTGTCCCAGATGTGGCCCTGTCCAAGGTATCAATGTGGAAGTCTCGAAAGTTGGGTACCCGCTGCAAGATGGGGGGAATGTCGAAACGGCCTTCTGTCTTCCCATAATGGTGGTGATGATGATGGACGTGAACAATGTCTCTCCCAACGAGATTGACGTTTCCGACGCCGATCTGCACATTGTTCAGCCCTTGGACAACAGCTGTCGGAGGAGAAATCAGTTAGGCATAGTACGGGATGATATACTTTGGTACCTGAGGGGTTCGTAGTTAAACCGATATGGTCTATAACGCTCTGAACCTGTTGGTCGCCGGGGGTCTGTAGGTCGTTCCGGTTCTGTGTGGCATCCTGGCTCCTTCTGTCAAATATTTCAGATGGAGGGGGGAAATGTTACTCACCATCAGGAAGACACTAGGTGCAGTCAAGCCCCGGCATCGCGAAGTGGTAGATGACAGAAAGTGCATGCATCGATTGCAGACTCATCAGGGTTTGTGGGCGTCAGTCTGAGCCCACGTGGTGATATAAAAATAGGACCTGGAGTCAAGGCGCTCGACGATGAGTTATATTGCCTCGCATTAGTTGCCTGCGAGCGTCGTTTGGCAATACCAAAGCATGGTGTACCTTGGTCAGTTCGGATTGGGGCTCATACTGCGCACTTTCTTCATGACCTAGCTCCGTACAAACCTGCTGCGTTGAACAAGCAACCCGTTGGCTCGTTTATGAAAGCCCACACCGACAAGCCTCTGACTCCTTGAGGCATGGTAGCACCTGCCAGGATTGTATTGAAGCCTCCATTTTTCCATTGAAAATCCGTGCGTGGATTCAGGAACTAGGAGTAGACGAAGGTGGGGAGGCCAAGAGAGAAAGCAAGAAGCGCTGATCTGCAGGTAAGCATTAGCGCCAAGAAACCAACCAGCCAGATTGCTGCGGGGTCAGACGCGATTGAGTGAAGCTCACCTGGTATTCCGGCCTCGCATATTGCGAGAAGAAGTTGATTCAAGTCTCCTTCAGTCTACACGAATATCCAAAAAACCAAGCTCTCGTTTAGCCAATCATGCGGTATAGCGAGTGGGTACGAGAATGCGATCATGGAAAGTTGGAGGATTAGTTCGCACGAACGCGTTGCAAAGGAATAAAATTAACAAGGAATTAGTTTGGATCTAAGATTCATAGGGAATTCAATCAGGGTGAAATAACGCTGGTCTATAGTGGGCGACGAGGTGTGTGGTTGGAAAGAAACGCATGGGTCCTTCCGCCCCACCGCTCAGATCAATCATAGCTCGGATCACTGAACACCCTCCGAGAACAAATGTCAGACCTTTGCTCTCATCACGATGCGTATCCAGAAGGGGGCGTTGCTTTGGCTGGAGGTTTTCTACTATTCCCCCCGTACCAGGGCCAAAACCGTCTTCCGCCTTTGGATGCTGAATGGGCCTTGATCTGGGGATGGTCCAGGAGCAGCTTGACCAAGCTCTCGCTGCCTCGCGAAGATGCCCACAGAAGCGGCGTCCACCCTTCCCTGTCGGCCTTGTTCGCCTTTATCTTGGGGTGAGATAGGAGAAGCCTCACTGTTCCCACGTGACCATTCGAGGAGGCCACAATCAGCGCTGTGTCCCCGTCGTGGTCTGGTTGATTGACCTTTACCTTGGAATTATTTAGGAGCAAGCTGACAGCACCTTCGTGGCCCTCCCGGGAGGCCAATATTAAAGCTGTCCGTCCAGAACAGTCGGAGGCATTCACAAGGATACGTGAGAGGCGAAGCAACTCTTTCAGTGCCCTCAGCGAGTTCCTCCTGGCTGCCAGCTGTAGGGGTGTTTGTCCTCCAATCTGCCCTGGGAGGTTCGGGGTTTTAAGGTGGGTAGGACCTGCAGAAGAAATGGGAAGGTCGAAGTAGGCGGCCACATGAAGGGGGCCCAATAGGTGACATCGGGAACCATCGCTTTCAACTGGGAACGCACGGCATCCCTGAATGAACTGAGTCAGCTTGCCGGCTATAAACGCATCTTCTCGTGACTCGTTTGCATGCTTTGACCAGGCACCGTAAGCGTATGCAAGAAGGGGGTCCCGGGATTTCAAAGCCTTTGCGCACGGCGCTGAAAAGTTGGGGAGACCGGTCGTCTGTTGAAGCCCGCAATTGCTAAGGACAGCCATGCATACTGCAGAAGGGATGGAGTGGAGAGAGGGAAACAGTTTGGAGAGGAGGCGTTGCACCACGTCCTTAGCAGTGAAGTCTACGTTGGAAATACAGTTAGTAGTATTCAGACACGATCGCAGGAATGACTCACGAACGAAACGGACAAGATTCGTCTCTGGTTCCACAGACACCAAACCACAGCATAGCGCTACAAGTGTAGCTTCGGGAACGACCCGGTTGCTGTCGAATTGGTGCGTGTCTGGGCATGTCGCGACAGCACGCTGTAATTCCACCAAGTTTAGCGATCTTGTTGCGCAGAGTACCCATAATAAGACCCTTTTGGTAGTTAGGGCTTGCCTTGGATCCTGACTGAGTATCCGGCTCCAGGTCTGTTGATAGACGTCCTCGATCGTAGGGGGGAAATCTTCAAGAGTCTTCTCCACATCATGGAGACTCGTGCACTCTCGAAGAGTATCCAGCTGAAGGGACGCGTGTAAAAACCTGTAGCGAGGAAACGATTCAGAAGTCCTGTCATGCATAGAGACATAGTCACAGACACTTACATCCCCCCACATTTTCGCTTGATCGAATGCAGAATCTTCTTCTTCCAGTCGGCGTCTGCGTTCGCGAGCACGGCCTGAAGTCCGACACTCCTGCAAATCTCTTGCGAAATGTGGAGGTCAAGGTCTTCGTCTTGGGCAGCAATTTGAAAGCAATGGGCATCGGGGAATCGCCCCTGTGTTTCCAAGGGTCGAGATGTTATGAAGAGCTTGACGTTCAGAGAAGCAAGCTTCTCAACCAGGTCGAGCTGAATGCTCACGGGGGCCTCGTCAAGAGCGTCAAGGAAGTAGAAGGTTATCAGCATGAGTTCTGCAAATTGCCGCAGAAGCTCGAGCAGTTCCTTTTCAGACGGCTCTGTCTTCTCGCGGCTATGTCTAGCATAGACCCTGTCGAAGACGGGAAGGCACTGGGGGTGGCGCTCGATCGTTTGTTTGACGAGAATTTTGAGGAAGTCTTGAACCGTAGCATGAGCATGATCACTGTACCGGAAATAGAGGTAGCCGACACAAATCGGTGAGGTAGACTCTTTTGCATATGCTTCGACAGCATCGATGATGATCGAGCTGGGTGGTAAGGTAAGATCAGCACGGACTCCAGCATACTATAAAAGTGGCTCACATTAGGATGGTTTTACCAGCGCCCGCTAGAAAAGGTGGTTATGCTTGGAAGCCGAGGCAGAACAACTAACTCACGCATCCCTGAGCCCCACAGGATCCTGACGTAGCTGTTGAGAGTTATCCACACGCAGTACACGCTCCATGCAAGAAACCAGAGACCCGTCTTTGGTGTTGCCTTCCCCAAAGTGGCGATTTGAAGATCCCGAAAATTGGGAACCTTCTCAAATACCGATTGGGCGTCTTTGTCCCTGGCATGATAGTGTGTATGGCAATGATGGTGTGAATCTCGGCCAGCAAGAGTAATACTTCCTCCATGAACTTGCACGGCGTCCAAGGAGAGGGCAATAGGCTTCGACGTTTCTTCACCACTCTCGCTCTCGCCGTCGCAAGGTGATGCTGGATGGAACTGAAGCTTGGGTAGGTGTGAGGTTGTACCGCTGGCCTTTGCAGTGCTAGTAAGGCTTCCTTCTTCCTGGAGATCTGTCAGCTACGCATTGCCGCCAGGAAGGTCAGAGATTACCATCCCGGCCAGAACCCAAGAGCAACGATGATGAATGAAGACTGAAGGGCGACTCGGACGCTGTCTACTGCCACGTGAAGTGTCATCACGCCAGAGATAGTGCTGTCTTGGTGCTGTTAACATTCAACATTCAATATGGTGCCGGCCGCTTAGTCACTGCTACTTTGGAACAACGGCGGATTTGCCACCGCAATTTTTTTGAAATTTTGACCCCCTTGGGAGCATCTCTGAGGTACCTTTGGGCTGATAAGAAAGTAAATTTGCACTTTGAGAACACATACAATGGTATAATGAACGCTTGGAAGCCATAAAAGAGGGATTACAAGGTTGAAGGTGTCCCGGGATTTTGGGCGCTTAAGTGGATGCGTGGGAATTACCTACTTGTTAAAGGTAAATGGCGGATCAGATACCCGTTGTATAATATACATGGCGAGGCTCACCCAACCGGTTGGGATTCATGAGCCCCCTCCTTGGGCTCACACGTGATCGTCGCGTGTGCGTAAGCTCATAGAATGTCGTGCTCGACGGTGAGCTCCCGAGGTAAGGCAAGCTGGCCTCTGAGCCAACAACGATCTGCTCCATGCAAGCAAGGTCACTGTCAACACAGACAATTATTATGAGGGAATCGTTAAGATACAGGTCATGAGGACATGAATCGGGAAAGACGTAGCGATATTACCATCATGTGAGACAGTCAGTATATAAAATAAAGCCACCAAAGGTTAGCGACCAGTTTACGGCGTCGCAGCTGCCAGTCAGTTGGCTAGAGTGATGATGGGTCAAACCGCTATCGTTCAAGCGAAGATCACGTTAGTCGCCGTTGAGACACTCAATGGGAAACATTTACGAGCTGCTGTTCACCACTGTGCTCATTTTCTGCGTTCTACATCATGGCTAATAATAATACCAAGTACTAACGTTAGCCGCTTGACTGTTAGTGGCGACTTCCACCCCATGATTAACAGACATGTGGGTGTTATCCTTGAGGCCGTAATGTGAGGCAGGATGGTGTCACTGCTGAAGGAGACAATCTTTACAGACCGAGGGCGGTGTAGCTTTTGGTCAAAATGTCCACTTCTTACAATGGTTCAATTGGAACATTTTTTCACAGAGCGTGATGGCAGGCTCAAATTCGCTCTTCGTCATGGCATCAGTCTCTTCATGTGGTGTCCAAACGAATATCCCTCAAGTACGCCCTTTGCATGCAAGCCCACGGTTCGACTCTTTTCTTGCACATCCACGCAAATAGTCTATTAATGTAGCGGGAGATGGAGTTCTACCCCAGAGCGTAATCGAGAGCCATTAGCACGGGTGAGTATTTATGGAGCCGGTCATCTCACTACACACGGGAAGCCTACTCATCGTGGCTACGTGGTGATTGTCTTTCAACCCGGCTATCTTCGGGGAGTCAATGCGTTGGCTGTCGGATAAGAGGGCGTGACAGCCAAATTGACCCTCAATGCCCCGCTGAGTGTCTTGAGAGATGATTACCTTACTCAAGGCCCTGAACTTAGCATTCCTACGTATACTCAAATCTTCTTTAGCGAACCAAGTGAGTGTTGCTCAAACCAGTCAGGTTAGAGAGCGTACCAATGAGAATAACATTTACGGATCCCGGAGACCGTCACATAACCGGCAAGGTCAAGTGAGCGCTCACCGCTGCGAAGGCGATCTGCTGACGGTTAGCCTGCCGGGTATGACCAAGAGGCGCCTGCGAGATTGCTTGGCGGTGGGTGTCCTTCACGCCTGCAAGATGAAAAGGTGCTTGCCGGTGAGGGTGATTGTCATTGCTAGAGGACAGCATGCTTCGTGCGCCTATAAACGGGCATGTTTGGAGTCCTCCGAAGCCGACTACTCGCTGTTCGCATGAGGTGTAAGTACCTAATGGCACTGGAGAGATAGCCGATTGACTGTTAAGAATCCCCGTTAAAAATGCACTAAAATGACGCGATTGTTTCATGAAACAACCACCTTGCGGGGAGGGAGAACTGCTTCGATTTGAGGACAATGTGACTGATATTCATGACTGCTAGGGACCAAACTACATGTCAATGAGTGTCGCTGGAAAGAGTTACTTTGCATGAGTCATCGGTTTGACCGCTCATACGCTCGCTAGGTGAAATGTGACGCCTCCCACAAGTAAATCAATTGGCTGTTTATGTTGAGAGTGAGCGTGAGGCGCCAATCACTAACTCTGCAAACGCTTAAAATCTTTGACCCGCGTCGCTCTTCCTCAATAGATTGCTCTATGAGAATTCGCTTCTCCCGAACACATTCAAATCGGTGACCATGCAAATCTATTTCCATTCTATATAGCCTAACACACCCAGTTTCAGACTTGATAAGAAGATCGGCACTAAAAGAAGGCAGTATACTACTACTTACTACCTGACATGCGCCGTAGGCGCAAGCGATTCCAGACTGAGAGAAAGATCTTGGTATAGATGATTGCTCTCTTCTGAGACATGTAGCTGACCGATTTACGAATCTTCCTCATACCGCCGTTTCCGCACTCCGCTGCACTGGAGTTGATGTGAACCAAACACGGGTCGACATTCGCGTATTGAGAGAGGAAAGCGGCGTGGCTACACTTGGTGTGACCCTGACTGTGGAAGTGGTCAATCAAGAAGTAGGTTTTGGCGAAGAAATGAGGTTCGCGTAGGATCGAATATGGTCCTAGCGCACATGCAAAGTCGTAGATGACGCGCTTTGGTGCAGTGGGCCAACGAGTGACCATGGCTGAGAATACATCATCTCGACCCTCACTCTCAGCAATGCAGTGAAACCCATAGCAGACGCTATGGGTACACCAAGCAGCCATGATCCCACCTGTGAGTCCCTTCTCGCCATATCGTTCGAAGTACTTCCCACAACGGTCTCCGCGCTTGCTTCCTGACTTCTCTCGCTGCTGATCGTAGCGCAATTTAGGATATTGTGGACGATTTCGAATTTTGGGCATGCTGTAGAAGCATCCCGTCTAGATCCTAAAGTTAGGACATGCCACATTAATGACACAGGGTGATTAAGTCGCTCACATCCTTCCAATCGGATGCGTCGTCCACATCTGGGAGCACCTCTAAGCCATCTTCTGGAAATGGTGGCTCAACCATCAATGTCGTCAAGACATCAAGCACTCGTTTGTCTAACCAAAGAAAAATGGGGATGATCTCATTGAGGTCTGCATGGGCCTCAACGGTCTTGAATAGGATGGGGATGCTCAAGATCTTCGTTGCATTCTACTTTACTGGGTTGTCCAGAAAGGAGCGAAGGGCTATTAGCGAGTCGAGATTGATCAGTTGTAATATCGATTCCTCAGCTGCGATCTAGACAGGTAAAGTAAGCGAACACTCAGCGTGGAATCAAGAGCATAGCGCACCTGAGAAAACAGGCTCTTATATACTTGAGGTATCTTTCTGCGCTTGGCATATGCTTCGGGTCCCAGATATAGACGGAAGAGATCTGCGAGGGCAGGACATAAATTGTGCAAGTCCTTCTCAACTGCTTCAATCTGACATATATGGTCTTCAACAAGGCATCGCTGACGAGCCTGATGCTCGACGCTCACGGCACTTGGCCTTGTCGAAGATGTGGTGTCCTCTCGGTCTTCATTTTCCTCATCGTCAAGAAGGCCGTTGAGGCTTGGGCCGGCAAGTGATCCCCGCAGGTGTTTTCGGAGAGCTGAGTCAACGATCGCTTGCTGCTTTGGGCAGTACTTGACTCGATCTCTCAGAAGACTTGCATCAGAGGTTGTTGTTGGAGGCTCAAGCGATTCTCGAACATGCTTCCGTCCGAAGCCCGCTGATATACCATCCCAGATGACGGTTTCTGGGAAAGGACCACATTGGAAGCACTTCATGTCGTCGTTGAAGGCTTGAAGTGATACAAATGCAAACCATACTGAGCGGAAGAGGTCTTCTCCCATAAACGTTTCTTCAACCAATGAGTAGCGCCGAGCGACATTGACCACAAATGCGGTGAATGGTGTTTCTGATGATGTGAATTCGCTGGTATATTCGTTGAGTAGCTCGTGCGAAACAAGAATGGAGTTATTGTAGTTGAAAACACCATGAGTGCGAAGGTCTGGACCAATGAACCGACGTCGAGAGGAAGGGCAGGATGGGCAAGCTTGAAGCATGATAGAGTGGCGGTATAGATGTGTTAGTGTATAAACCTTGCATTTCCGAATGGTTGTTGGCAGCACAGGGTTGTAGTAGGTCCGGCCTGTTGGGCAAGGGCATGAACCGCTTGAAGACTCGTTGAGGAGGAATGGATGCTCCGGCAACGATTGAAATGGGGCAGATAGTGGGTAGAGCTGGGGGTCAAGTGGGAGCAACGCCCAAGAGGGCAGGTGAACTGGGAGGTGGGATACCGCCCCAGTCTTGGATGTGACTGGATGCACAAATCGATCAACCATGGGACACAAATGTGATATATTCCACTCACCAAGCTCTTCTAGAGCTCAGGCGCCAGCAACCAAGGGCTCTGGAGGGCGATCTTCCAGTAGTCCTTCCCCATTGTGGATGGCTACCAATGTGGCGTGGGCCAACCGTATGTGGCTGCATACATCTTGAGAGTCCTTTGAACATGACCATGTCCCCTCCACATGTGAGAGGCCTTTGTGCATAACAATAGCACGTCCCATGAGCGCAGAGCTGGAAGTAGACCTCACTGAGAACATGCTACGAAACACATTTCCAGGTAGGAGTTGTTTCATGAACAGAATAGCAGGCTCAGAGTCTGCTTTTGCGATGAGCGAATGTTGCAAACACTAATGAGTATTAAGGCTTGCGTACCAGTGGGTCCAGAATTGAAATCCTCGGTTTGTAGGACACCTTCAACCTCGTATCTGCGGAAGAATTCTTGATGAATACATGTGGAAGCCAGTGACGAGGTTCCTGAACGACAGGAACAGGCGAGAGAGATCTCGTTGTCGAGTTGTCTATATTCGAGATGATACCAATTATCCTAGAATAATCAATACCTGAGAGTCGATGAGAGCAACCAAGACATACCGTTGCTTGTTGGCGTTTAGAGTCCCATCCTTGCACTACAAAGAGATTGTGCTCGAGGTGGTAAAATCCTGCAACGTGCGTGTCGAAGCAGTCAACGAACAGATCCAGTTCTGACTGTGTTATCTCCAAGCTCTCGGACCTGGCAATCGTGAAAGCCGGATTTCGATTAGCGCCCGTCACGTCAATAGAGATCTCGTTGTTTCCTTCAACGATGATGTCCATATCACTGTTAACAGCAACAGTGTCCCTTTCTTCCACCAAAGATACTCCATGCAGCCCCTCCTGCTCTTGAGCTTGGCGCTTTGCACGTTTCACTGGCCCTGAAAGTACGCGCCTTGGCTTTGTCGGTGAGTCCCACTCTGTTGCTTGAGCATCCGCAAGCAAGGCTGGCGGAAATTCATGAGCTCCTTCCTCATCACTGTCGGCTACAGCTCTGCGTTTGGTGCGCCGGGGGGTCAGACTCATAGTAGATAAGTGTCAACGTTGGCTCGCCTTTGGAGGCAGGTAGGGGAAGAGGTTGCTCAGCGGATTCCTATTCAGATGAGTGGTCCCCATGTTTGAATATCGATATCTGAAACAAGATCTTAGATCGGTGTCCTCTATCACATGGTTGCATTGGCATACCAATGTCTCGATGCTGCAACACCAGAATAGCGTCTGCTGCATGCTTCTTGTAGCCGCCTATTAGATGCACGAAAGCTCCAAGGGCAGTCACATTCTATCCCCATCATTTTGCTTCACCTCTCTCAATTTCTCTGATGCCTGCGACGCGATCCAAGAGCTCTGCCCAGGATTCTTCCTCTTCCGCCCTACTTATGCCCAAGGCTAGAAAACCGCCTAGGTGCAGAACATGTGATGGGCGCCCTTTGGTTGCTCAGTGCCCTCACCGATTCAGAAATAAGAGACGTGCTGCGATTTCCGGTGAAGCTGTTGGTTTTACTTCACTGGCTCCATTGTCTGTCTCCTGACGTAGACATAGGGCTTAGATGGGATTGCACCAGATGATGGAAGTGAAGGCGAAGATGTAAGTCACTTATTTTGACTTGTAGACGCTCTCCTAATGTCTCATAGGCCCCTTCATCAATGGGAAGGGGCTCCATGTCACCATCAAAGGGGAACACCAACGCGTTGGGTATGATCTTGTTAATAGACTCTTTGTTGCTGGGAAACTTACTCTTTGTGTTTCGTTGTCTTGTAGATTTACAGTTACCTATGCCCATTGTTCTTCCATTCCTTGGAGAGCTTGGGCTCAATATCCCCATCGACCCTGTCCTGCTAAGGGAAACCCCTCAAAGCAGTGAAAACGGTGCAACTTCTACCGAACAGGAGGGCTCAGAAAGAAGCATGGGGACCTCAGAGCCACCGATATGTGAGTTTCCGTGAGCCTGGACATTGAAATACTTTTAATTCTCTTGTTTCTAGACAATATTGTACCAGAGAAGGCAAAGCATCGGCCTCAGCCTTCTGGTGTAAATCCGATCCATGGGCTCGTTCAAGGTGCAGGATGTGGAAGGGAGCCATATGGTTAGTCGTTAGTCTTCCCTCCCGCTCTTTCAGTTCTGACTGTGCTTGCACAAGCTATTGCCTGTGGCCGCAAGCTTAAGGACCCCATCCTGGACCAAGCTCTTGCAACCAAAAGCTTCGATCGCTGGACGCAGGACCTCGTGACGAGGGTGAGTTGGTGTCCCCAGTTTCAATAATGCCTTTTATCTGAAGCAATGCCACCCCGGTCAGTGTGAATCAATTTCAAGTCGCACCAAGTGCTGGCTCTATCTTGCGGTTCAACACCCACAGTCGAAGACGCCGTTTGTTCATTTCACTTCGTCAAAGCTCTTAAAGGAAGCGCCGGAGGAAGTTAGCAAAATACATACAGAGGCAAGTAAAATGATGAGCACTCTCACGCGAGGTTATAGGCTCTCTGCAGTGGAGGCAGAGCGTGGACGTCTGCGGGCAGAGGAGCAGGCAGAAGAGGCGCTGAACAGAGCACGAAAGGCAGAAGATGAGCTCGATCGTCTTTGACGTGTGCTTGCCTCGCCATTAAGAGCACCAGCTGCCGGCCTTTCTTCAACTGGGGATTAGCAAAATTTTATTAGGTCTTCTGTAGTGATTCAGTACCAGAATCTAGGAATGTCCTCCGATTGTCTACAGTCTATTATTATGGAGTACAACAGAACCAGTATCAGCACTATTTAATGAGCACATTAGAAGTTAAAGAGAACTCGGTGATTGTAAGGCCGATCTCAGACGTTCAAAGGGAGGCGCTCAATCACCTGATCGGTGAGGCTGCTGGGACCTGGAAAGATGGGAATGGGATAGACGGTGGAGGGATGGGATGTGGAAGAGATAGAAATGGTGATGGACGAGACGAGGAGGTGAACAAGGGTGCACCGAGGACAACGATGTCCTGTGCCGTAACGAGTGTAAACGATGCTTCTCAGCGAAGCAGAGCGGGCAAGCTAACAAGAGAATGAAGCAAGACTTCTTCGAATTAAGAAGCTCGAGTGAGAATGGTGGCGAAGACGGTAACGAGAGGAAATGAGTGGTATTGGTCAGTAGGTATAGGGAAAACCTGCTGGGGAGGAGTTCCTCGAACTAGGAGGCAAGTACAAGCATATACATATGGAAGGTACCCCTAAGCTAGATGTACCTTAATTAAGGAGAAAGTTGTATGATCGTCCGGCTATCGTAGTCACCAGCAAGGCTGAAAGGATGAAGAATAAATGGAAGAGACAAGGAGGGAGATGAGAGTAAGGAGGGGAGGATACAGGGATAGGGAATAGGCGAGGTCAGTGCAGATTTGCCGAACTCAATTAGGAAGTGTCACACCCAAATCAGGTATGTCGCGCCGAAGGTGGAGGATCTCGTTCCGCCCTCAGACGAACGAGACTCCTTACAAAGTATTGCGGTGAAAATAATGTCAAATTGAGTCCAGCACGACACCTTATCCATTATATGAAGTGGTGATCAAGACCGAATGAGCCAAGACGTAAACTCTCGATATGAGCGAAGCGAGAAGTGAAGAAGATTTAGTAACTTGGAGGTACGGTCATATGCGTAAAGTGGAGGAATAGTCGAGAATAAGAAAGACAGGCAGGAACCCGGGCCAGAAGTGCATGACTCAAGCAAAAGAAAACTAACTGTAAAACTCAACACCGTTCACTTGTATTGTCTCTTTTTAATTTCTCAGCGCTATCAAGGCATTTAATACCCCTTTGAGCTATCCCGGTGTCTTATCGACGCTAAACAAATGTGTTGTAATTCAAATAAGTTTCCCTTTCAAGCTTGGCAAGAGCTTCGCTGCTGCATTGTTGAATGGATTCTGTTGTACTAATCTTTTGGTAATACGAGCGAGAGATCCTATGCAACGAGCCACAGAATACTTCACATCCCTATGTTGGCTCTAAGCCTAGTTACTTGTAGCAAGAACGTCCAATATCTACAATAATGCATGCTGGATATGCATACCTGATGGAAGACGAAACATAGGCAACTCAAAGGAATGTCAAGGATCTCAAGATTTGTTCAACCATAAACATATTTTGTTAATGTGGACATTTCTCCTTAGTAGGGCGACATTGGTAACTCTGTCGAGTAGATAATGTACACCCCCCATGCCTCCAAGAGCCCTATATGGCCCTCTTTGTACCAGGAGATATGATGCAAGCAGGAAGAGATTTCATGTCTATCGCTCTACCACACTGGTCGTAACTCAGGATGAAAACCCCTTTCGTGTAACCAAGACAAAGGGCTCTCGCAGTCTCTCTGGCATCACTTCTGTAGCTCTAATGGGGTATTTATTTTGTATTCTAGATAACAGGAGCCTTTTCTTCATTGAAGGCGTAATGTTTAGGTGTTACCTTTCAGCGTCTTAATCTCGAGTACTCTAGAAATACATCTACCCGTTACACAATAAACGGATACTGCCCAGGGACCTTAAATGTGCTCCCACTTGCATTCAGAAGTTAACCGCCACCCAATTTATATAGCAGTGTGGCTTGTCCCTAGAATACAGCGTGCGGCGCAGGAGATCAAGTGTGTTAAGCTTGATTTCCCGATTACTTTGCATCTTCAAGTCTGTGCGCATTGATTTTTGCTTCCTGATTGTGAACCATAGCCCATCTACACACAACTTTCTATATTTCTTTTTGCTCGGTTCAATACTCCAGTTTTAAAAGCCTCCAACTCGAAAGAGAGGATATGCAAACATAAATCTCAATGGCTGAAAAGCCAGATTTAGACACCAGGTTTCCAAACGGGGTTTAATCTTGCACCCAGTGTGAAAAAAATTCATAATCGAACACCTGGTCCTCTCGCATGTTTTCTTTGGTTCCTTGTTTACTTTCTTTTGATACAGTAATGCTTCCTGAACTGATTAATTGAAGCTACGTCGCTCAAGCTATTGATTTGGAGGAAGAATCACAATATTCCAACCTGCTGCCGTTCATTTGTTTGCCCGTCCATTGGGCGTCTAAATCAGTCTGATCACACTTTTGAATGAACACATGGGTAGAGCCCTTCAGCATCTGTTACCAGTGCAACATGTTTGATAGATAGATAACCTTGAGGCGTATACCCATGCTTCAATTTATATTCCACTTCTATTCATCTCTGGTGATTGAAACCCACATGGCCTTCTGAAAGCAGCGCAGTGACTCCAGAGGCCGTCTTATCTGCACCTTTTGATTGAGGATAATTTGTCACACCCTCTTGGCACCAGTAGATACCCTCTGTGTGCTTGCTGGGTTCTTGATTATAGCGTGCGTTGCTTGATCATGGGCGCTTTTCATGACCGAGTCGGCCATTTTCGAATGATCAAACAAGCGGCCATGCTTCCTCCGATGCTCAAGTAGCCCTTCTAATCTTCTCAAGAGTTTCAGGTTGTCTCAAGAAGAGCGATAATACCATCTGTTGTCTATGGTATCTCAGTTACTCGTAGTAAAGAAGCTCGACATGCTTCGTATTAGAACAGCCTTCTGTCCCATTTGCTTGAATAGGGTGTTTCAAGCGCCGTCTATCCCAATTTGTTGTGTTTACTTTTGATACCCTGGAAGTTGTCCACATGTATCCTTGTAGCAGCACTCGATTCCAGCTCTCAAGAACCGAGGTTACCACCAGATATCGCATGATTGTCCTATCTAATGCTCAAACGCTCAGGTGCTTCTTTTCTTTTGATCATGATGTGATCGTTTGCAAGTAGGCCATGACTTACTTTTGCATGTCAAGTCTAAATGATTGGGCAACACCTGGAAGGTTTTACATAACCTTGACTTCACTTCGGAAGACCTTCTGCCCAGAAACTTGAAACCCAGTCCCAAGCATATCGCAGCATACCACACAGAAATACCCCCAGCTCCTGTCTCTCAAAACAACGAACATCCATCAATGCCTCCTCAAGCAAAGACGCAAGCAAGGGACGAAGATTCTGAGCCTGAACCTGAAACCATCGGTATGCTTTGCTTTGACCCCAGTTGTAAACGAAAACGAAATTTAACTCCAACCTTACCTAGATGAAGTAGCACGCCTAGTTGAAGACCTTGAGACAGAGATGTCTATAACACAGACCCGAATCGTTAGCGCCAAAGGTGGCTTGCAAGTAGCTCAAACTGGTGAGCAACAGATGCACTATGTTATTGCTCATTCCCATCGCTTACCCTCTTTCTTTTTCTAGCTGCGGAATTTGAATATGCGCAGGCGCTGCTCAAGGAATTAAATGCAAGCATCAAGAGTACTCGGATGAAGAAGCTCAACGCAGAGAAGAAGATGAAGAGAATGATCGACGACGAATTGAAGGCACGTGCAATTCAGCAGCGCCATTGGGACGACGATGAAAGCGGGAGTTCTTACTCCAGCGACTCTCCCAAGCAGGCTACAAGAAAGCATGGAGGAAAACTGGATTCAACGTCAAAGGCTCCTGCAAGCAGCGGTATGTTTTACTTTCCCATGTCGCTGGTTGTACTCACAAGCCCTCCCAACTAGGGAAGCAACAAGATGTTGAAAAGTCAAAAGCTCCGCGTTTCCCTTCCGTGCAGAAAGCTCCAGCTCTGCCCCCTGCATCCAAGAAAGCCAAACGTACTTCCAAAGGGCCATCTGGAGCCCCTCCAAACTCCTCTAGCACCAAGGTTTTGCCAGGTATGCCATCTTTCACTCTTGTCGTCATTTCTGAGCTGACTTACAGTTTCGTCATTATCAGGGGCGGGTGAAGACCTCTCCGCAATGCAATCTGGAATTACCACCACAACCAACAAGTCACAGGGTCACAAAGGACCTGCCACCAACACGCATCCTCCTACCGTCCCATCTCATCAGCACGCCGAAAGGGTCATTGTCAAGCAGCCAATCAAGGCTGCAGGGATGAACCTTGCAACCAATCAAGACAAGGAAGAGCTTGACGCTGTTGCTAAGGTCGTGGGTGCCGAGATTGAAGATACGTCGCCCAAGCACATCGTGGATCCAAAGGAGAAGGAGCAGCAAAGAGGGGCTGCGGAAGATGAGGAAGAGGGTGGCCAACTCGAAGAAGCCGCCGATTCCAAGGAGAAGAAACAGCGGAGCAAAACGAAACCTGGCTGGTTAGATTTGATCTCGAATGACTCCGAGAAGAGACTTGAGCTGGGTGCGTTGAGTTTTCTTTGCCGATATACATTCTAACTGACACATTCTCAGAGCTCTCAAGAGTCGCATTCATGAACGCCGTCACGGAAGGTGCTCTAGTACCCATGAACGTTCGGAACTGGGTTCGCCTGAATCAAAGCTTTGGACCCGACTTTGCAGTCACTTCACGGCTTCTTGCCCTGCAAATGTTCATCCTCGCCTCCAATGTCACGCACTGTCACTTCCATACCTGGTACGACCACCAATCTAAGTCCAATGACGTCAACAACCTGCATCACAAGGTTGACGAACCACGAGTCACTGGTGTTCCCTATCCCCTCAGCAGGTCGGTCAAGGCAACCCAAGAAGCTATTGATGGCATGAAGTACACAAAACCGAAGACTCTCAAGGCCATCGAGGGGGCAACACAATCGCCAAAGACTGCAGCGCTGACAGCGGGGACACTGACACTGGAGCAACTTAATGAATTCTTTCGCTGCAAGGTTGAGGGTGAAGATGGAGCTCACTCACGCTCCGTTCTTCACTGCGGGTGTGACCTTGAAGAAGTCCTCCTTGACTTCTTTCTCTGGAAGGAGAACAAATACCTTCTATCAACATCTACTCAGAATAGAGAGCTCTATGGCGCTCCTATGGATCCTCGCAGCCGCCAGTGGTGTCATGAGATCCTGATAAAGGATGGATGGTGTGTTGACGACATGTACCAATATGGCGAAGACGGAGCACGAAGGGTCCAGCCCTCGTTTCGCATTGAAGCAAGGATCCTGCTGTTGAGGAAGAAGCTTGACTCGCTTTCTGAATCCCTTCCCCCAGCTCCGAAACTGGATTACAAGCGCAAAAGAACCATCGACACCCTCTCTGGCCCAGAGCACCGGCACGGCCGTCAGCACAAGGGGAGATCTGTTTCTCCTACACGGGGACGCAGATATCTCGAAGACGATTCACGTATACGCAGAGCAGATCAAGACCGACAAGATAGAAAGGAGTGCAGGACTCGACATCCCTCACCGTCCCCTGAGGAATCCTCTGACTTCGAGAGGGGATATCAGCACCATCGCCGGAAGAAGAACCATGTGCGATCACCCTCGATGGGGCGGGCTTCAGACACAGAGATGGACAACCGTCGTCCGAAGAAGAAAGCTCGTGCAAGATCCCCATCGGTTGATTCTTTCCTTGAATCGGAGAAGGAGTATCGTCATTGGCGGGACAGGGCTCAATCCAGGCAGTGGCCATCGAAGGAACGGAATGAGTTGTATATCCTGAGGGAGCGTCGTCGTCAGAAGGTGAAGAGCCGGGCACGGTCGTCATCGGTAGAGGACAGAGATCGCCGTCACTATCGCCAGGAGAATCGGAACCCATCGCCACCTAGGAAGGAACGGAGGCACAAACACAAGAAGGCCCGCACACCTTCATCCAGTGAGGAAGAGCCACCTCGCAGGGTTGCCAAGAAAGGTATCGCACCTCTTCGACCTTCTCCTTCTTGCTCTCCGCTTCCATCCTCTCAACCTAACTCTGAACCTGCCTCAACTGATTCCGACTCATAGTCATTGAATCTCGTTGAATAGATTTCTTGCTGTGTACATCGTTGCTGTTCCCTCGCAAATAAACCTATTGACCCCTATGGTTTCTATGGATGGTTCTGGTTTCTAAGCAAGGAGGAAGAGAGATAATGATAGGAAACATACTGAGAAGGAAGAATCTTTGAAGTCTTCGCTTTGCAGACGTCTCCGTAGAAGTCAAGCGAGTCAACGATAGCCATGCTCGTGGGAAATCCCAGCAAGATTTCCGCTGCAATAGGGGTCAAGTTGACTCTTTCAGCATCCGCCTCCCTGATTGACTCGCTTTTTTACAACAATTAGCTGATGGCCTCTCTAGCACTCAACTCAGCTTAGAAGGCTCACTTCTTCCTCGTTCAGGTTGGTCACTGTGGTGGCGAACACTGAAGACTCCTCACGGATCTCTAAAGCACCCTGGCGCATCAGTTACCTCATCGTTTTGTGAACACTGGCTACTGCGATGAACACTTAACATTGGCGCTTGAATGGCATACTCGCATGACAATACTCCGGTTTACCAGTCAGATCTTCGTCTATCATAGACTAACTGACTTGCTAGGCACTCTCCCCCACAATTATCACTTGACTGTGCTTGGAATACTCAGGCCGCCTCCCCGCCTTCTGAAACTCCATGGCAGGACTAGACTGTCCGGAAGTCAGGTCGTGGCCCTGCCGGCCCTGGCCCGACCCGGCTTGACCCTGGGAGGGCCATGGGCCAGGGCCAAAAAAAATCTGGCCGACCCGGCTCTCCTAGGGTCAGGGCCAGGTCAAAGCTTGAGGGTCGACCCTGGCCTGGCCCTCGACCCGCCATATGGTGATCAATATCTACTATTTGTTGCAATTCCCATCTTAGTTGACTATACAAGGTGCTAATGTATTAGATATTGCACTTTTTGTATTCATATTCTAGATATAGGGTCTTGGAGGACCTTTTGAGGCGAAGTCCACTTTGTCTTGGCATTTTGTACTTCAAAACCGCTGGGATTTTTCGAGTATTTTGCATTTTTCTATTGACATATCAACTTTTGTAACTACTTTTGAATATAGAAAGTGTACATTTGTAGTGCGGCTACCCAATGGAAGAAAAAAAAATTGAAATTTTTAAAATTTCCTTTTTGGGAAAATTTCGGGGTCGACCCTGGGGTTGGGGGGTCAAGTCGGGCCAAGCCAGAGCCGGGGCCAGGGTCGCTGGTGACTGACCCGGCCCTGGTGGGGTCAGGGCCAGGGCCACCAAAAAAGTGCCGACCCTGGCCCGGCCCGGCTTTCGGACAGTCTAGGCAGGACAGTCAGCCTGCTTGCTTGAGCATGTGCGCAGTTCCTGCCTATGGCCGTCTTCTTAATCTTGGTGGCCTGTCCTTTGGCGCAACATTCAGCCTTTAATCACTCAAACACAAGTTGTTTCTCATCGGATTCTCTTGTCCGGGTGGACTCTTAGCTTATTCTCCCCACAGGACTTGCTGCCTCTGTGAGCACCCAACTTGGTAATCGAACGAATGGGGACGATGCTAAGGAACAGTCAAATCACAGCCTTACCCGCTGACATTCCCTTAAACATGACAGTCAGCCCGCAATCCAGCGACAACGGCTACCTCAAGCAACATTCACTTTCGTTGTTATTGCGGTAGTGATTCATGTTGTGTTCCAACTAACTCGATCGACGCCTCGGCCCTTGACCATAACAGCCAGCTCGTCGTCTCTCGAACGCTGGTTTCTGTGATATCAAACTCATTGTGGTGACTACTCGATTCACCTCCTGGCTCACCAATACTCACGCGCTCTTGACATCGGACAAATGGTTCACCATCTCTTGCACTGGTTGATTCAGGGAACACTCACGTCGTGTGGCAGCTGTATTTAGGAGTACCTGAACCAGCTCCTACCTCTCTTATGTTCTTTGGTAAAACAGCCAGCTTGCTGTGCCTTGAGCGTCGCAGCCGTCGCTACGTGATGACTGTGTTTGCGAACAGTCGACCCACCCCTTGTTTGCTTACCCCTCCTGGGTTGGCAGAAAGCTTGCGTTTGATGTACCACCGGGCACCCAGCTCATCGTTCCCTTACAATGGGCAGGCTGTGAAAGCACTTGCTGGCGACAACCTACGGTAGAGACAGTTCTCAACAGGGCCCAACGAGTACACATGCCTCATTCTCGCACTGTTGGTCAACACTCAGTCTGCTGGGCACTTCGGGGAACACTCCCCTGTATCCTCCCAAAAGACTTGTTACTTGTGAAAACCCTTTCCCTCGCGCCTGTCGGGGTGTGGGTATACAGGCGCCACTACGATCTCTGATGTGACAGTCAAGTCGGTGTCTCCCTAACACTCACCGCTTCTACCAAGGCTCACTGTAGTAAGGTAGGGGCCATCAGGTTCCCGCACGCCCTTACATAAGCAGCGGCGGGGGTCGACGACGACCTCATACCCGTCAGCCCCTCGCATCCTTTCCAAATTCTGACTTCTGGGGGTGTCGCAGGAAGCTCAGAGGATGTGTTCTCTGGTTTTAAATTATTTTAATTCGAAGTCTAAGGTGACCTAAAAAGGAAATATATAAAAAGTCGGAAATGTCAGGAAAAGCGAAACTGAGATGCCCGGCACAAGGAAAGGTATCGGAGGCCACCCACGGCTAACGAATTTCGCCGCTGACTAAGCAAGTACGTCATGCCAAGGACGGCGCTTATTCACAATAAGCGCCCATTGACTTGGTGTGAGCACTATGGACGTCGTCCCTCGCTGCTAAATCTCTCTCTCGAGCTCAAATAGAGTTGCGACGAGTATTTAAAATCTACGAGGGGCTCTACAGGGCCGTCTACCTAGCTGCAGTGGCATAGGGTATGACTGTTGGGTTTTTCGAATCGAAGATTTTGCCGCTCTTGGCGCCAAGCCATCAGCTTACATAAGGGTGCGAGTACCTGATGGCCCCTACCTTAGTCATTGCCATGCTGGTCGTGTAGAGGAGTGTTCAATGCCCTCTTATCTGTCCGACGCTCTTTGGAACGACAATCACTTCGTCTTCTCGAATCTCTCAAAGATGGCTGCTGGTGTGAACACTTACCTTGACCAGCATCGCATCACCGTGCAGACAAGCATTTAGCTCCTTTCCTGACTGATTGACGCTCTTTGGGACAAAGGTGGCTGATGGGTGAACACGCACCTTGACCAGCATCGCGTTGCTAGCGGTCTAGAGGAGCTTTCAGCTCTCCTCTTGGTTGGCTGACGCTCTTTGTAACAACAATCCATTCGTCTTCTCTCGCACATGGCTGATGGGGCGACCACTCACCTTGACCTGCATCGCGTTACCGACTGTGTAGAGGAACGTTCAGCTCCCCTCTTGGGTGGCTGAGGCCCTTTGTCACGAAGGTCAATTTGTCTCCTATCGAAAGAGACTGATGGGGAGACCACTCACCTTGACCTGCCTCGCGTTACTGACTGTGTAGAGGAGCGTTCAGGTCTCCTCTTGGTTGGCTGACGCTCTTTGTAACAACAATTTATTCGTCTTCTCTCGCACATGGCTTATTGGGCGACCACTCACTTTGACCTGCCTCGCGTTACTGACTGTGTAGAGGAGTGTTCAGCTCCCCAGGAGGGGAGCTGAAGCTCTTTGTCACGACGGTCAATTTGTCTCCTGTCGAAGGAGGCTGATGGGGCGACCACCCACCTTGACCTGCATCGCGTTACTGACTGTGTAGAGGAGCGTTCAGGTCTCCTCTTGGTTGGCTGACGCTCTTTGTAACAACAATTTATTCGTCTTCTCTCGCACATGGCTTATTGGGCGACCACTCACTTTGACCAGCATCGCGTTACTGACTGTGTAGAGGAGCGTTCAGCTCTCCTCTTGGTTGGCTCACGCTCTTTGTAACAACAATTTATTCGTCTTCTCTCGCACATGGCTGATGGGGCGACCACTCACCTTGATCTGCATCGCGTTACCGACTGTGTAGAGGAACGTTCAGCTCCCTCTTGGGTGGCTGAGGCTCTTTGTCGCGACGGTCAATTTGTCTCCTGTCGAAAGAGGCTGATGGGGAGACCACGCACCTTGACCTGCATCGCGTTACCGACTGTGTAGAGGAGTGTTCAGCTCCCCTCTTGGGGAGCCGAAGCTCTTTGTCACGACGGTCAATTTGTCTCCTGTCGAATGAGGCTGATGGGGCAACCACTCACCTTGACCTGCATTGCGTTACTGACTGTGTAGAGGAACGTTCAGCCCCCCTCCTGGGTGGCTGAGGCTCTTTGTCACGACGGTCAATTTGTCTCCTATCGAAAGAGGCTGATGGGGTGAAGACGTACCTTGACCAGCATCGCGTTGCTAGCAGTATAGGAAAACAGCCAATCCACATCCTTGTTCAACTATGCGCTATGTATCAGCAACCAGCTTGTTACTCACGAAGACTCGCCGCCTGTGTGAACACTCACCCGTGCACTCGTCCCGATAACGGCTATGTTGAGTAACGCTCAAGTCACTTTACGGCTTGTTGTCGCTATCTGGCAGAACAACCAGCTCTTTGTCTTTCAACAATGGCTGCTGCTGTCACCAATCATCTTGAACTCCTTGCGATGATGACTGAGGTTGCAACCACAGGATTCACCTTATCACTGCATAGTGCTTGCAGAGCCAACGGTCATTTTATGTGAGTGATCAACTTGCGGTTCTAACCATCTCTATGACGAACAGCACGAGCCTCGTTTGCCTGCTAATCTCCATGAATTTATTACCGTCACCCATTGGTTCCACGGATCAATCTCTTGAAGGTCAGCCAGAGATACCTTTCTCGTGAAGTGCAGCATGGGGCAACTCTTGCTGCCCAGACTTACAGTGACTAACAACAGCAGCCAGCCTGTCGCTTCCGCTGGTGCTTATCGCCTTGGGCTTGTATTAAACAGTCAAGCGGTATTGCAATAATTAAGAACCGCGACACTCATGCGAGGACGGGGTGCTGGTCCGCTTGGCGGTTCTAATTACTATTAAATAATCTTATAATTCAAGCGTTGGCTGGTAGAGTCAACTGCGAGCAGGCCACTACAGGTCGTGGGTGATACCGTGATCGTATTTCTGGTATTCCCGTTGTGTGGCAAAATCCCCACCGGTTGGGTGCCCTTCGTCAACTATATGCATCAGCGGCTGCCCCTGGCGGATTGCCCAAAGGCCATATATTTTATCTCGGTCACTTTTGACCCAATCGAAAATCCCTTTAGACAAAATGTTCCCCTGGCCAAATGCTGCATTTTTACCAGTGGAATAAGGATTCTATGGTTCCCACGACCCACAATTTCCGTTGTTTCAAAGTAGCGGTGACTAAGTGGCCGGCACCATACTAGTACACACTAGAGCTGATCCAGAAGCGAAACGTCAACCGAAATGTGCGAGATATGATACTCCCGAGAATAGTCTAGCACACATTGCTTCGTAGATCTTGACTCGAAAGTGGGGGATGGGAAAGCTTGGAGAAAGCAGCATCTTCAACGCCGTTCCTGCCAAGCTACGTCACACAGGCAAACGTTTGAGGTCACCCGCTTTCAGACTTGTGAGATCCTGAAGAGACCCTTCTGTCTTTGCTAATGACATTCATCTTCTAGAGAAAAAGTGACGGGAATCTCCTTTTTCACTCTCTCGAATTGGTCAATACATTATTATAAAGTACAAGAGGTGTGAAGTAACGAATGAAGAGATCACGCCACAAAAGTTCATCGGTTGGGCGAAATGTCGTAGACTGTGCCTCATAATTGTCCCTGGTGAGTAGTTCTACCTGCGAATCTTGGGATGGGCAACCAAGAGGTCGATGAGGTCCCCACGCTGCCTGCGGCATGCCCAGTCATAAGCTGTCTTTCCAGCTTTATCTCGGTGGTTGACATTGACCTTTGGGTGAGCCAGAAGCGCCTTGGCCATGTCAATGTGTATGGTATCGGCCCTGAACATCATCCAAATTAAAGCGGTGGAACCATGCCTATCCACCGCGTTGACGTCGAGCTTGCGGTGAGCAAGGAAGAGCTTGACCGTTTCTGTATTCATGGAGGTACACGCAGTCATGAATGGCGTCATCCCATCGCTATTGGGCCGGTTGACTTTGATCTTGGGATGGCTGAGAAGGACTTTGGCCGTACCCGTGCAGCCTGGCTGCGCGGCGTGGTGGAGGGCTGTCGTACCGGAATTGCTTGCGTGGTTGACCTTGATCTGGGGATGGGAGAGGAGGAGTTCGACGATGGTTTCATCTCCCTGGCCCGACGCCCACGAAGCCCAAATCAACGCTGTCGATCCACTCTTGTCGGGGGCATTGACAAGGATTCGAGGCAAAGAGAGCAGTTCCTTTACAGCGAGTTGGGAGTTCTGCATGCATGCGAGATGCAGAGGTGTCAAGCCTTCTTCCTGCGACACTATGTTTGGATTTTGCAGGTGACTAGGGCCCGCCATTGATAGAGGCAGATCGAAGAAGGCGGCAACGTGAAGAGGACTGAACCGATCAAGCTTTGCGTACTTGCGCGGGAGGATCGGGAACCCCTGGCACCCTTGTACGAAGTCGAGGAGGAGAGATTTGGCGACGTCCTCGTGAATCGATTCTCGACCATGAATCGCCCATGCGTGATAAGCATACAGTAGAAGCGGTGTCGAATTCAATGCCGCGTCGAGTTCTTCTGCGGAAGCTAGTGCTGAGCGTTGAAACCCAGAATCCCGAAGGCGGGCCATGCAAACGGCAGATAGAAGTGCGTGGGGTTCTGGAATAGGTTGGAGCACGAGCTTGCGGAGAACAGGTTTTGCCGTATAATCTACACAACGATTATCAGCTGAGTCAGTTTGTATCTCTATAGAAGGAGTTTGAAGAGCTTACGGACGAGTCGGACGATACTAGTCTCCTGCTCCAGCACGAGGAGACCACAGCAGACACTGATGAGCGTCTCAACAGGGGCCAGTCGACCGAGCTCAACCCTGTGCGCGTCGGGGCACGTCGCAACAGCATGTCGTAGTTCATCGACAGTGAGCGATCTCATGGCATACAGCACCCACACCAAAGCCTTTGTCGCAAGAGCCACCTTCCCGTCCGCCTGGTTCGTGATACGTTCCCAGGTCTGGGTATACACGTCTGCGATCTTTTCAGGAAATCCTTCGAGCGTTTCGTTTAACTCTTGTCGGTTGGTGCACTCTTGCAGAGCTTGCATTTGCAAGAATGCGTGCAGAAACCTTCAAAAGGATCGGTAAGAGGTTTTTTCGAGTTCGAACGATGTTACTCACATGCCGCTACATTTCTTCTTAATAGCCACGGTGATCCTCCCTTCGAGTCCAGGACTCGCAGTCGCAATGATGGCCTGAAGCTCCATGCTTCGCGACATCTCCTTGCCAATGTGAACATCGAGATCACTGTCTTGAGCAACGATGGGGAAATGATGAGCGTCAGGAAAGCGAGCTTGGAGTGGTTTCAAAGGACGGGAGGTGATGAATAACCTGACGTTCAGAGATGTCAGGCTTTCCAGGAGATCGGCCTGAACTTTAGCAGGAGCCTCATCAAGAGCATCAAGAAAGTAAAACGTTGTCATTGTCAGTTCCGATGTGAACCGTTTTAGCAAGCCAAGGATCTCCTTTTCTGATGGTTCTGTATTCTCGCGGATATGCCTGGCGTAGACTTCGTCGAAGAGGGGGAGGGAGGCGGGATGTCGCTCGAGCGTCTGCTTGACCAGTACTTCCAACAGGTCTCGGACTGTAGTCCTTGTGTGGTCGCTGTAGCGGATGTAGAGGAAGCCGACAGAGACTGGTGTCTCTGAACGCTTTGCGTGCGCTTCGGCCGCGTTGATAGCAAGGGATCTAGGTTGGGACAAAGCTTAGGGCAAGGAACCGAAGAAGAACGATAGAATCGCACGCTAAGACTGTCTTTCCGGCGCCGGCTACGCAGAGGGGCAATTAAAACGGGCAAGGCAAGCGGCATAACGAAAGGAAGGGACTGACGCATTCCAGAACCCCATAGGATTCGTATGTACCCGTCAGATGCTAGCCAGATGCACCATTCTTTCCATGCACATATCCAGTCCCCAGTTCCTGGTGTGGCCTGGCCTAACGTCGCGATCTGGATTTTTCGAAAGTTGGGAACTCGGCCCAAGATCGATGGCACAACAGACCTCTCCGCGTCACGATGGTAGTGGTGATGATGGACCTGGATGAAATCCCCCGCGACAACGTTTACATCTGCACTAACGACTTGGACGTTGCTCAAGATCTGATTCACGACTATATGGGAGGCAATTAGTCAGGCGAAAACACGATCGAGAGGCCGTTAATCGAACCTCTGGGATTCATCGCCGAACCATCGCCTGTGCTCACCTGATCCTGCTCGTCAGCCCTACGCAACCCCGAAGGAGGCCCATAAGGGACGATTTCAGAGTCGCTGGGTACAGGCATCATGAGATGATGAAAAGAGACAAACGGCAGGCAAGTATCAATTGCAGGCGGTTTGTGGGCGTCAGTCTCGTCCACGTGGTGGGACGAAAATAGGATGTCTGGGCGAAGGCCCTGGGCTTATGTCGACAAAGTTTATCTGAGAGCCACACAGTGTGGTCTGGGCCCATCAATACGACACTTGTGCCCATGCAGGATCTGGTCTGCGCACAGAGTTCTGCGATGTCTTCGCGAGGGGTCGCATCCTCGTGGTGTAAGGTTGGTATAGCTATGGCGGAGAGGCATAATACGATGCTGCCATGACGCAGCTCGGTTATAGTTGCCACCACACACCGCGGAGGATGGTGTGCCGGTCCATCCTTTGTAGACTGTTTGATTGGTTTCAGACTGAAAGTTGTTCTCAAGCATCGGATTGCGAGACCCACCTTTCTTCCACCACACGCATATCGCAAGCTAATTGGAACGAAATCAGCTGAGTATCTCAATGCATTGACTGGCATCTATCGAGTGCTACAGCTTTCAAGTGCGAGACCAGGTTTGGCTACCGAGGATGCCACGAGAATCAGAAAAATATCGCGCAAATGGAATGGTGAGGCCCAGAAGGATGGAGACTCACTCCAGTCATATAGAAAGGTTTAGGAAAGTAGAAAGCATCAGATTTAAATCAGACAAGCTCAAAGTCTCTGTCGGCTGTGGGTGAAGGTGAAGGTGAGTGAGTAGAAGATGAGCAATCCTCGCAGTCCCGCGACGTCAAAGCCATGAACGAGATCACTTAAACCCTCCACAAGTGGTATAATATTTCCACGGCCGATCCCATAACCACTCCCAATGCGCCGCCGCACGCCATGAGTGTGACTCTGAGGTAGACTGACAATCGTCGTGCGGCATTCGATTGCAAAGACACGAGCACTACCCTAAAAGCTTCCCAAGTTGGGTTATTGATTCCGCTTGTCGCGTTCTCTTACTCGTACAGGCTACGAACTAGCCTCTCTCCTTTGTCGGAGGACTTGGACCAGCGCTTAACCAGCACGGTTCAAGGGATTCCTAACGCCCTTCAATAATTATCGGTGTGAGCCGTCTATTTCGCAGTTCCTCCGATGGGATTGGAATGACATCGAATTCGCTATCCTGTGCCTCGTGCATACTTGAGATAAATGACGGGAGGATCAAGCCTACAGCAGGGTCATAAATATTGTTACTTCATTACTTGCTACCCAGTTAATTTTCGTGGGTAGCGGAATAGGCGAAAAGTAGTTTCACAGTGGATCTATGACCATTGGCTAACGCCTTCGTTAACCCTGTCTCCCCATCTTGGTCCCGAACATTGGCGTCAATTTGCGGATGAGCAAGAAGGTGCTGGACCACACCCTTGCAACCAAAATACGATGCCCCAGATTAACGCCGTCCATCCTTGGTGATCCGTCATGTTGACCGATATTCGCGGATCGAGGAGAAGCAGCCCGACAACTCCTTCGTGGCCATTTCTAGAGGCCCACATCAGAGGTGTTAGACCGCCTCTGTCAAGTGTATATGGATCAGTCTGGGGATGGATGAGAAGGCGCTTAACAATGTCCCGGTTGCCAGTTCGAGCTGCCCATATCAAAGCTGCTTGGCCTTCCTCACCCTTTAGGTTGGGGTCAACCTGAGGATGGGCCAAGAGCAGCTTCACGACCCCTCCATGGCCCATTCGCACCGCCTTAATTAGAGCCGTCGACTTACGCTTGCCCGCTTTGTTGATGTCGGCAAGGGGATGAGCAAGGAGAAGCTTTACTGTGCCATCATATCCGCCTTCAGAGGCCAATATCAGAGGTGTGCGCTGCTGATGTTCGCTTTGGTTGACGTCTGTATCGTGGTGGGCGAGGAGGAGTTTGACTGTATCCTCCTCACCATAGTACGATGCCTGGAGCAACGGGGTCCAGCCCCCTTTATCGGCCTGATTGACATCGACTTTGGGATGGGCGAGGATGGCCTTGGCTATGTCGGACTGGCCTTGATGAGCTGCCCTTAGCAGGATCGTCCATCCTCCCTTGTTAGCTTGGTTGACACGGGTATCCGGGTGGGTGAGGAGTGCCTCGAGTGTGCCCATGTGACCACCTTTTGCTGCTGCATGGAGAGCCGTGTCGCCTTTTTTGTTTGCAACGCTGAGGTCTATATGGAAGCAGGCAAGAAGGAGGGTAACGACAAGGTTATGGCCCCGATACGATGCGTGTATTACAGCTGTATTCCCTTCATTGTCTGTCTGGTTGACGTTTGTTTCTCCATGGGTGAGGAGAATCCTGACGGCGCCGTCTTCGCCTTTGTGCGCCGCCCATATCAAAGCTGACCACCCTTCGACATCCACCTGGTTGACGTCAGTTTGAGGGTGGGAGAGGAGAAGCTTGACGACGCCATCGCGCCCTCTTCTTGACGCCCATATCAAAGGTGTTTGCCCATCCTGTCCAGCTTTATTGACAAGGACGTGAGGTAAGCGTAGTATCTCTTCGGCGGTGTCTTGGGAGCGCTGCAAAGATGCCACGCACAACGGCGTGAGTGCATCATACAGTGTTAGAATGTTTGGAGTTTCCGAGATGGTTGTGCCCGCGAGCGTCACTGGAAGGCCGAAGTAGGCGACGACGTGAAGAGGTCGAAGGATCTCGAAGCTAGTGCCACCGTGGAGCAACACCGGGAATGCCTGACATCCCTGGACAAAATCCCCAAGAATGCGGCTCATATCAGCGCCTTCCTCGAGAGCTTCGTGTCCATGAGCCGACCAGCTGCTGTAGGCGTACGAGAGGAATGCATCGCGGATCAGCACCGCTTCGAGAGCCAATCCTGAGTCAAGCTTCGTGCTTTGAAAGCCACAACTGCGTAGATGAGCTGTACAGGCTGCAGCCAAAACGGAGTGGGGTTGCGGAAAGCTCTCGAGGACAAGACGCTCAACAACGTCTTTCGCCGTATAGTCTACGCGACTAAGGTCAATACGCGCCTCGTAATGCAGATAAACTGGGGAACTCACGGACAAGCCGTACAAGCCTAGTATCTTCTTCAATGGTGAGCAGGCCTTGACAAAGAGCTAGAAGGGTTGCATGGGGGACCAATCGGGTGCGATCGTAGATATGGGTATCAGGGCACGTCGCGACAGCATGCTGCAGTTCGTCCACTGTCATCGACCGTGTTGCATGAAGAACCCAAAGCAGGACCTTCTTCGCCAGCACCACCTTTCTCGGGTTTGGTTGATGATGCGATCCCAAGTCCGGAGGTAGACGTTCTCGAGCTGAGGAGGAAAGGCTTCGAGTGTCTCTTGTATGTCACGAATGCTCATGCATTCGCGGAGGGCATCAAGTTGAAGGGACGCATGGAGGAACCTGCAGAAAGCAATAAGAAACCGGAGTATAGAACCCAAGGAAATCACCTACATTCCCTTACACCTTTGCTTTACAGATGATATTGCAATGAATTCTGCATCGGAACACACAGCATAGAAAACGTCCCTGGACGCTATGGAGCATATGCTTGCCCCAGAATGCCAAGCGTGCGTCCATGCCTTTTGTTATCTGCACGGGCAGTGGTTCGGTGTAACTCGACTCGGAACGTACTGAAAATGCTTGTCATGGCGCATGGCATAGTAATGGAGCCCAAGGAGCCTACCTACCTTCATGTGCGGGGACGCAGTGCAGGCTTGTCGCGGTCAAGACTGGCAAAATAATGGCAGCCTCGATTGAATTATGGCCTTAGCTACGGTCGAGCCTACTTCTTACCAAAGGGGAAGGCGAAGCGAGAAATATCGCCCCTTGGACGAGAGACACCAGACTGGCGAGGATCGTCTGTGGGCTTTCGAGTGGTGGGATCAATGATACGTGGATGAGCAAGCAAGATCTCTTCGATCTCCTTGAGGTTGTAGCGTTTGGCTACAAGCAAAGCAGTCATACCATCCCTATCCTTCTGGTTGATGTTGATCTGAGGATGGGCGACAAGAGCTTTGACCACATCCACGCCATCTCCTAAAGCTGGCTCCAATGCGCAGATTAAAGGCGGCTTTCCTTCCTCGTCCGCCAAGTTGACGTTGATCTGAGGATGGGAAAGCAGCAGACGAACCGTGTCTGCGTGGCCTGCAACACAAGCGAGGATCAAGGCCGTGTCGCCGTCGTTCTCCGAGGCTTGGTTGATCTTGATCTTCGGATGGGTTAGGAGAGTTTTGACGGTAGCCGTGTGGCCTCCTTGTGATGCCCGATGTAGCGCTGTCGACCCACTATGGTTGGTGTAGTTCACCTGGATCTTGGGATGGGAGAGAAGGAGCTTGACAGCACCTTCGTGTCCACGTTCAGATGCCCAGATTAACGGGGTCCAGCCGTCCTTGTCTGGAGCATTGACAAGAGTTCCGGCCAGGACCAGCAGTTCCTTGACAGCGAGCTGAGAGTTCCCCATGCATGCAAGGTGCAACGGCGTCAAGGCCTCAGCTTGTGTTCGAAGGTTCGGATTTCGAAGGAGAGCTGGACCTGCCAGGGATGGTGGGAGATCGAAATAGGCAGTAAGATGAAGTGGACCAAATAGACCGAATGTCCCATAAGTGCCAGGATGGATTGGGAAGGCGTGGCACCCTTGGACAAAGTCCATCAGGCGGCGCTTTGAAGCATCATGAGTAAGTGATTCACGTGCATGGTCTGCCCAGGCGTAGTATGCATATTGAAGCAAGGGTTCCGATTTCAAGGCCTTGTCGAGATCTTCTTGGGAAGTAAGCACTGATTTCGGGAGCGAGCAATCGGTCAGGCGGGCCATGCAGACGGCGGAGAGCAGCGTTTGTGGTTCGGGAATACGTTTGAGGATGAGCTTCCGAAGGATAGGTTTGGCGGTGTAATCTACACAATGAGCATGGAATTAGTTAGTCCGTATCTGGGCAAGAGGTTTTGAAGAACTTACGGACGAGTCGGACTACATCGGTATCCTGCTCCCATACAAGGAGACCGCAACAGACACTGACGAGCGTCTCGACAGGGGCCAGTCGGCCAAGCTCAACCTTGTGCGTGTCGGGGCACGTCGCAACAGCATGTCGTAGTTCATCGACAGTGAGCGATCTCGTGGCATACAGAACCCACACCAAAGCCTTCGCCGCAAGAGCCACCTTCCCGTCAGCCTGGTTCATGATACGTCCCCAAGTCTGGATATACACGTCTGCGATTTTTTCAGGAAAACCTTCGAGCGTGTCGTTCAATTCCTTTCGATTGGTGCACTCTTGTAGAGCTTGCATCTGAAGGAATGCGTGTAAAAACCTATCGCCAGATTAATAAGAGATTTATTCAGACATGATGTTACTTACATGCCGCTACACTTCTTCTTAATCGCCACGGTAATCCTCCATTCGAGCCCAGGGCTCGCAGTCGCAATAATCGCCTGAAGCTCCATGCTTCGCGACATCTCCTTGCCAATGTGAACATCGAGATCGCTGTCTTGAGCGACGATGGGGAAGTGATGAGCCTCAGGAAACCGAGCTTGGAGGGGTTTCAAAGGACGGGATGTGATGAACAACTTGACGTTCAGAGACGTCAAGTGTTCCAGGAGATCGAGTTGAACGTTAGCCGGGGCTTCATCGAGGGCATCGAGGAAGTAGAAAGTCGTCATTGTCAATTCCGATGTGAACCGTTTCAACAAGCCAAGGACCTCCTTCTCTGATGGCTCTGTCTTCTCGCGGATATGCCTGGCGTAGACTTGGTCAAAAAGCGGGTAGGAGGCGGGATGTCGTTCGAGCGTTTGCTTGACCAGTACTTCGAGTAGGTCTCGAACGGTGGTCTTCGTGTGGTCGCTGTAGCGAATGTAGAGGAAGCCGACAGAAACGGGGGTCTCTGAACGTTGTGCGTGTTCTTCTACAGCGTTAATGGCCAGTGATCTAGTGGGAGACGAATTAGGGCGGGTAGCTTAGGAAGAATGACAGGAACGTACGCTAAGACCGTCTTTCCAGCGCCGGCTATGCAGAGGAGCGATCAGCACAGGCAAGGCGAGCTGCATAACGAAAGGAAGCGACTGACGCATTCCTGAACCCCATAGGATTCGTATGTACCCGTCAGATGCCAGCCAGATGCACCATTCCTTCCATACACATATCCAGTCCCCGGTTCCTGGTGTGGCCTGGCCTAACGTCGCGATCTGAATCTTTCGGAAGTTGGGGACCCGGTCCAAGATCGATGGCACAACAGACTTCTCCACCTCACGCTGGTAGTGGTGATGATGATGCACCTGGATGAAATCTCCCGCGACAACGTTCAGATTTGCACCAACGACTTGGACGTTGCTCAATATCTGATTCACAACTATTTTGGAGGCAATCAGTCAAGCGAAAAAAATAATCGAAGGGTGTGAATCGTACCTCTTGGATTCCCCCCTGAACCATCGCCAGTGGTGATCTGATCCCGCCCGTCAAGCCTATGCAGTCCCGAAGCAGCGCCAAAGGGCACCATTTCAGACTGGCTGGGCATGGACATCGTGAGATGGCGGAAGAGACCAATCGAGGAATCAATCGCAGCCATTCCTGGTTTGTGGGCGCCAGTCTTTGCCCACGTGGTAGGTCAAAAATAGTATCCTTATGCCAAGGCAGTGGAATATGGCAGAGTAGTGGCTATTTCACCTTCGCTAGGTGAAATTATTGTTGATGAACGCGAACCAAGCGTCGACGTGACACTTGTGGCCATACAGGTCGGAGTCTGCAGCCACGAAATTCCCAGGCTAAGGCGCGACCCTCGTCTCGACTTCGACACAAGATCAAATCCCAGCCCCGGGACCGTTGCTCAGACAAGGTGTAGGAACAGCATGGGAAGGCAGACATACCTCGATTGTCGTCGCGGCTACCACGGGCAAATTGCGAGCCACTCGTGACCATAGTTGGTTGAGGATAGAGCGTGCCCAGTGCAGTGTGTGATAGCCAACCAAAAGCAAAACATCACAGTCAAAGATCGGTTCCTACAGGAATGGTGCCGGAGACCCAGTACAAAGGCCATGCGGAGCTCATTCCGCGGTTGGGCTGAACGTGACGCTTTCGATTACAATAGGATTTCGATTCCAACATGCGGGGTAGATACGGGAACAGAGCATTGGGGTCGAAATAGTGCAGCTCAATGCCCTTGTCGTTCATGAGTGGCACGGTGGACCCAGTGGAGGAGGGCAAGCTGAACAGAGTCAAAGTTGAAAGGAGAAGGGAAAGGGCGCTCATGATCATCGTTACGCGCAGAGCTCGGATCAGATTCCCTTTGGCCGATAGTTCCCACGGATCAAGGCGCTAATTCAAATTGCTTCCTCCAGGTACCGACTTGAGTTATGCTACCCCAGGTAAGCAGCGCCTCCCGTGAATACAGGGCTCACCTTTCTGGGCGTAGCTTGGGAAGGTGAACAAAACCCGACTTGTGAAGCGACTTTCCTTGACGTCGGAGCGCCCGCCTGCCGTCGCATCACTTGTGGATGCAACTGACTGCCCTCAATGCTTGATAAACTTTCGAGGGATCAGACAATGGAGTTGTCTGATTTGGATGGTTTCAACTACCTGCCACAGTGCCACTGCATGTTCAAGACACATCTGACTCGTTGGAAGAAACCAGTGCTAAGCTAACTTCTAAAGATGATCATGTTTGCCCAGGCCCCGGCGAAATCAGTAGCTACTCTTCTACGGACGCCATTCCGTTGAGCAGCCCGCGTCGGCAAAGTTACAGAAGCATGATTGGGCGCCTACTGCTTGATTGACAGATTGTTGGGCGGGAATTGAAACCAACACGCTGTCTCGGTCAAACGGGGATGATCAGCGCTGGGTGTGGGTGTTCGAGCGCTACGGGATTCAACGTTCGTATAAATCTTTCCGAGCCCCGAAATGCTGCCCAAGCCGACCCTTCCTTTCCTCACCCCAACGACGACGGAGCGAAAATGACTGCCCTCATCAACGGAACATACACAATCTCATCCTTCGTAGGAAATGACTCGTTCTACCTGCACTTCAGAGACAGTGCTAGTGGCTCTCCTTTGCGAGGGAGAAATTATACAGGAAGCTCATCCCATCACGTAGGTTTCCGTCTTCAGCTCTATGCCTCATTGAAACTAAACATATGTTGAAGTGGGAAATCTCTACAGGGCGCCTACCAAACCTGTACAGTGTTCGTAACACCCTCTATCAAATGCAAGTCACATTCCCTGGTCCAGCCGAGGAAGGCAAAAATTATGGAATCCGGGAACGCACCTCAGGATTGGTACATCATCCCTGCGGAGGGCGGTTATGTGTACGTTCCTCTTCCTGAGCTGAAGTTCTCCTAGATTGACACCCTGTCATAGAGTCGCACTGGACCCAGGACGTTCGCTGGTTTGGAATATTGCAGGCGGAGATCCGGTTGACTACGCACACGTACGTCCCTTTCGCAATATCACTCTCTCCGAGATATGCTTAACGTCCATCGCACAGATTATCTTCTATCAATATTCCGACCTTGCCGACAACGAAAGTGGCATATCAACCCTGTTGAACTTGCCCCGACATCCGAGCCATCCGAGTCCTCTCCACCAGTGTCCTCTGTTACAGCTTCAGGGACACCAAATTCATCTCCAAGGCCCCCTACTCCCTCTACTAGCCCAGATGAGTCAAGCTCGTCGACTTCATCTGGGGTTGTTCGTGGTGTCTCTGGGTCTCTGCCGGGGTCAACACTTTCACCCCAGAGTAGCGCTCCATCAGAAGCAAATGACGATACTGGTAGCGCAATGCTTCGATTGGGTGGAAGTAGGAAGATCCTAGGCGCACTGGGAGCGACTGTAGTTCTACCTCTTCTCCTGTCTGTGCTTTGAGCATTGTAATTATAACATTCATCTTTCGCATTGCCTGCGCCCAGTCTCATCAAGGAGGACACACAAATACTAGTGGGAGGGAGAATGGTCAGGGTACGAAACCATCTATGGCAATGATCAGTTCAACTCTTCCTGCCTAACTTCTAATTCCACGAGAATGGCGAATGAAGGGGGATCCACCTACCAAAAGAGGGGAAGTAATCTTACGTCTCTGTCCCATGATGGGAGTGTACCCTACCCATGCCCGTAGCTGCATACTCGTAGGTAGGTCCTGCGATCTAAACGGACACTTGGGTAGCGCCTAATTAGTCGTTCGAACGCAACTTATCCACCTATTATTGACAGACAATGAATACTCTGACCTGAATGGCGCCCACATTTCATTTCCCGTTCCGCCCATGATAGACGCCGCCAAACGGTCTACGAAAAAGAGACCGGGAAGTCTTGACGCAGCTTGTTAATATGATGAGATCTAGTAGCCCTCAAGGTGGCTTCAGATCCCACCACCATCCATGTCGCCTCCTGAAAGCAGTTTGGACGTTTCAATAAACGTGGTTGGGCGCTTATCGCACCTCAGGGACTGACAGGGAAACTGAATGGAGTGTGAACATGCTCAATCACCTGGTGCCCCCTTTACCATACCTATTAATAGGCCCTAGGTAGATGGTTTCATCTTATGCAGTGTGGGTGTCTTAGATGTCTCATTCAAGCCTCGAGGCTTTCGGCCAGCAGCTGTTCTTCGACATCCACCACGACCGCTAACGTCCCTAATGACTGCCATCGCCAATGGAACGTACACCATCTCATTTCTTGTAGATGAAGGGACATACTACCTCCACTTCCGAGGCGCCACTATTGGCTCACCACTTCGAGGACGAAACTATAACGGAGTGCCTCTTACCATGTCTGTCTCATGCCATCCCGCAAAGCGTCTGAATCGCTGTCGCTGACGGCTGACCGTTAGTGGGATATCGCAACAACTCGTTTTCCAAATGTGTACAGTATACGCAATAGCCTTTATCAAATGCAGGTGACCTCCTCTGGCGAACTCGAGGCGTATGCGGTCATGAAGTCAGGGAATCAGTTTCAAGGCTGGTATATTTACCCAGCAGAGACGGGATACCGGTAATCCCCTTTCCAGGCACCCTCAGATTTCTTGAACTTTGCTAACCCAACTCTCCAATAGGATTACGGTCGATCCAGAACCTACATTGGTCTGGAATATAGAGGGAAGATTCGCAACTGAAAGCGCCTATGTACGAGCATTGTGCAAATCCCGGATGTGTTCTGAACAGACTTGCTCAGATCATCCTATATCCTCACGAAGACAGGGCTCCTAACGAGATATGGTTCATCCGCCCCATCGAACCCGCCCCCCACATCCTCAAGTTCGTCTTCACCAACCACAAGCTTTGAAACTACGAATGGGATCCAGGTACCCACAGCACCTCTGGCCGTACCACCTTCGATAATTAGGCCTCAAAACAGTCCTTCACCGGGAGAGATTGCCAATGATAACATAGGAAGCGCAACACGTCAACGGGGACCAAGGAAGAAGCTGTTGGGGACACTGAGCTTAACTGTCGTGCTACCACTTTTGCTATCCTTCATTGAATAGACTTCATATACGTCCACAATTCATAGTACACATCCAATCAGACGGACACTGCCTGATGATCAGAGATCCTCTTCGACTGTCCCAAGCCATACCCACCATTCTGGAGTCTACCTTGCAGTCGCTGTAGCTCCAGAGATCGTAGATACAGCCGTGCAGTCAGCTACCGGAGTGGCAGGGTCTGGTCCACCCTGGATCGGGTTGCATCCAGGGAGCTTCTCCAAATCTATCACGAGATCAATCGAAGTTCGAAAGGGATGAGAGGAGCAGACTTACATGTTTCTTCTGTAACCTCGTCCACCACAGGAGCCTGGACAACACTTGTTTACTCTCTTCATCGGTCTGAAGCGTCAAGGCGCGACAGTTCTGTGGGATACCATCCTGCCCCGTGCAAACATCCATCGCACGTTGGAGTGAGTCACCTTCCCACCCAAACACATAGTCGGCATGCTGCCCATATCCCGTGCTGCGAGAACAAACATCAACAGAAATTCGATGAGAAAAAGGCCCTAATATGGACTCACGGGTCACCCATGCTAAAGACAAATGGCTGGCTTCCATCGGTGGGCCAAAGCTCTGCAGAGTTGAAAGGACGCGTATCCCACATGATCTCCATAAACAGCAAAGGGACCCTGACGGGGTGCGTAGCTGGGCAGTCGGTGCCAAAGATCTTGAGACCTTGGCTCTCCGGATCCCCAACAGGGTGTGCGACGTGCGTCTGGTGAGTTGGACTGTCGAGATTGACGCCGTCCCAGCACTGGGGGAAGTAGATATTTGACCTGATCCCTCCCGTACAAAACTTGTTCGGGAATTCGATGGTATCATCTGGTCCTACACCTGGAGTCCCAGCACCGAGCGCGGTGCCTTGCATGCATCGGAAGGTGAGTTGTTTATGCTCTGTTAGGTACGGCGATCGGTCATCGGAACGACGGTTTTGGCGGCCAACGGTCATTCTGAATCCCTAGTCAAGGTGTCAGGGCTCATGCCAAGGGTGCTTTTGAGAGAAGTGACATACCTTCCGGAACGCGGTTATGGTAAGGTCTTGGTCGGTGCCGGGGTTGGAAATAGTACACTGTCATGCCACCATTGGGACTTCCAGTGCCGATGTTTGCGAATTGAGGGACCTGAGAAGCCCTTCCATTAGAAGTGTCGTTGAAACGAAGACTGAACCAACGACCTACCCGTAAGTATGTCCCGTTTCTGTGTTTAAAGTACAAGACGGCCGTCCAATAGTTCGACTTGTCTTCTTTGAATCGACAGGTAGTGCACGTTGAGATCTGGATCCAGGTCAAGCGCGCAGGATCCATCGTAACGTGATTGAAAGCATTCTGGAATGTGTGAGGCGTCAGCGGAAAGACGAGCTACAAAGACCCATCGCGTACTCCTCCAACGATTTGGTGTAGGTGGGCGGAGACCTTTCCAGGCGAGACCATTCCTATGATTGAAAATTGGCTCTTTCCGTCCAACCAAGATACGAAGTGAGACGTACGGATCGAGTCGTTGCGTTACCAGTTGAGAGCAAGGGAAGCGGATGAGCGCCGTTTGCAACATCCGCAAGGAGGAGCAGACTCGTCAATGAGCCAATGAAGAGAACCATGGTGAGGATGCGGAGACCTAAAATCCTGCAACGAATACCGTCTTTACATATGGCGAAGATTCGAAGCTCCAATCCTGAGAAGTATCTCTTGCACTTGGGCGAATGTCGAGGAACAGGAGTAACCGAGTTATTCCCCAAGTTGGTATACAGTTGGTACGCTTCTCAGATCAGAGAAGTGGTTCCACTCCCCATTTGAGACTTCGCCTAAACCAAATGCTATAGACGGAATGGGCGTTCCCGTCGCAGTATGTCTTGAGAAGTATGGAAAACTTGTGACTGAGCCAGAGGAAGAGAAGACAGGAAGCAAAATTGACTCACACGCGTCACGTTTGAACGTCTTCTGTCGGCAAAACAGTCAAGGATGCTTCGGTATACGGAGAGGCTTGACATCTGTAGAATTCAAGGCCCAGATCATGAGGGCCAGCACCCATGAAAGGATAGCAGGCTGATACAAATACAAGAAGCTGGTAGAACGTGACACAGGACGCAAAGCACAAGACAACGAGCTCAACCAGGGACCGACATGAAAGTACGTGATCAAGAGGTTAGCAGAGGACGCCACCAACATGCCGACTGACATCCGCACCCGTCGCCCCTATCCCGACTCCATCTCCTCGTAGTTCCCTCCTTCTCTACACTGCTTCCTTCGATTGTAATACCTTCTTCTTCTCTTCTCTTGCAGCGCGTCTTCTTTTTGTAATGATAGCCCCAGCTATCCCAAGCACCACCACCAATACAATCGGTACAATAATTGAAGCGATGTGTGGTTTTGAGAGTCTAGGTGCAGGCGACGGGTTTGATGCGAGTCCCCCCTCTGAAAGTTTATCGACTTGGCCAAATGCACTGAGAGCAGTGGGTAAAGCAAGGCGAAGAGTTGGTAAGAGAAGTAGATTTGACCTGGCGACATATTCGCGGTGCGAGGAAGATCGTTCCAGACGATGATGAATTGGGTAGGTAGGTGGGAGTAAGAGCCGACCTCCAGACGTCCCCCTAGCGACGAGCCCTGTATAAGAGACCTAGGTTATTAGCAACCGTACATCTGTCTCCGATGTCGTGACATGTGGACGACAGATCAAGCAAGCCTCTGCGAGGTTGGTGAATCTGGACAAAGGGGCGATTGCGCGGCAAAATCTCAATTGAAAACATGCACTGGGAATGGAGAGTGCACGTAGAGGATTGTTAGGCAGACGGCAGGAATATTTGAAGAAACGATTACAAGGAGCCCCTCTACAAAAGGGTGGGTGGGCAATCCCAAAGTTCCCGCGTTCAGTGTATGAAATCTTGCTCCTCATTCAGCTTCTAGCCGCCAATGAGACAGGCCTGTTTCTCAGGTTGCCATAAATCGTGGTCGACCCTACACCTGAGGCGAATGTTATCGCAGTTTCGAGCGTGCGATTTTCGACCGCCATACACTGAAAGTGGCAGATATTCAACAGGTGTTTGACAAGGCCAAGGATATGCTCCCCCCATGTGGCAAAAAGTGATATGCTTCCATGTGAATACGCAAGCGGAAGCCAAGGTGTCGAAGTACTATCCATTGTAAGTACGCTGACAGGTACATGGCGTCAACTTTATTCTCTCGATTCCCAACGCCTCCAACACATTTCCTTGCAGCTTTCAAGCGCCTAAGACAATCAAAAGAGATTCATTTATGAGCGATTATGAAACCAATAGGATGCAAGGTTGGGTACCCACTACGCAGCCTGGGATAGCGAAGACCACCGCCGATGGGACGCCTGTTCAAAAGGCCAGGGTGGATGGCAGCGATCATGGGCTCGCGGGTGACAAGGTTCTCCTCGGCTTCTCTTTTGATAATGTGAAAATTGGGACGCCTCGAGAAGGCTGGGTGAACTTTGGTCGGCAGCAAGCCAGACTCGCGGGCATCAAGCTCAGCTTCGAATGCTCCTGGGACTGGTGCACCGAGGACGCTCGATGAGAGCAGCGCAACAAGGAGAGAGAAAGTGGCGATCGAGTTGAAGAACATGATGAAAGAGGGGGCGATGGTATTGGCTTGATGAAGGAGTCCAAGGTAGCTTATTCGACCTGCGAGGAGAACTGTAGCTTGCTTGTGATGTGACTGAGACCAGCTCGGTTGGGGATTTCTGTCGAGCCGAGAGATACTTATATACAGATTTCACTATGAATTTTGGTGTTCAACTTGTCAACAACCTAGCGCTCAAGGCGGGGCAATAGTCTGTGTGTACTATGTATCGGAGATGACGGGGATGATGTGCTAGTGCAAAGTCTACGATCCTTGATTCTCGAAGGTGGCACCGTGCGATGGAGATAATCAAACTTGGACCGAGCTCGGGCGCTTGCATCAGGCTGAACTCTTGACAGGATGCCAGTGCAGTTGACGACAGGAAAAGATAGAAGCACGCTGATACCACAAGTAGTATGGAAGAAACTGACCCAGGAGTCCCTTCCATACCCGGAATTTTGGCATTGAACTGTGGCTCGGTCCAACTCTTTATGTCGCTGGAACATTGCAGTCAAATTTGTGGCCCCGAATACGATCAAAACGAGTGTCGCTTGCTGCTGTTCTGAATCACCACGACCTCGGATCACGTCCCCAAAACAGTTAGCCCTAGGCATTGTTGCAGGTTTATCGTTCTGCCAAGGGTCGCCATTGGGATTCGCCTGTGATTTGAGGTGGAGGGATCGATTCACGTTTGTGGACATATAAAACACGATCAGGTTTAAAATTGGCTGTGCGAATGCGCTCAGCGATGACACGATGCTGAGGCAAACTCGCCTTTGTTGCTTTTTCCTTTGCTCTGGACAGAGAAGCGGCACATTAGTAGCTGCGGCACGCGTTCTGAGAGCCCAGGGAATGGCTCCAGGTCTCCATGGACCGTAGGGAAACCCATGGAGTGTTTAGGGATATTTTCAAGGATCGGCTCTCCCTCAATAAGTTCACCATCATTGAATGTGTCTCATCCAAGTAGCAGCCAGCCCTTGAGTCCACTTATCGCGCCGACCTCGGGAGATGTTACCGATAATAATGATACAATCCCTGGACCTACGGCAACTGCACGGTGGCCTTTCTGAGCCTCAGGCAATGTCCGTCTGATTGGCGGTGTGAATTATTAAATTTGGACGTAATCTGAAATCTCGTGAATGAAAGCCAGTACAAGTGGTAGCGCAACGGTCAAACCGACTGCCCGAGCGGCTTCTTCCTTCCTCCCCACCGATGGGGTACACCACTTGTAGATGGCACTCCGCAGTCAGTGGCAGGGTCAGGTCCACCATGGATTGGGTTTACATCCGGGAAGCTTCTCCAAATCTATCTCCAAGATAAATCGATGCTTGAAAGGCCATGATATGAGCAGACTTACATGTCCCCTCCGTGACTTCATCGACAATAGGATCCAGGGAGCATTTGTTCATCTCCTCGTCGGTCTGGATCGTCAAACCGGGGCAGTTCTTCGAGATCCCTCCCTGCCCTGCGCAATCCATCGCACGTTGAAGCGAGTCGCCTTCCCACCCAAAGAGAAAGTCGGCATGGTGCCCATAGCCGGTGCTGTGAGGGCATACATCAGCGAAAGCCAATAGAGCAAACAAGCTATCATCGACTCAACGGGTCACCCTGGCTCAAGACAAAAGGCTGGGCTTCCATCGGTGGGCCAAAGCTCTGCAGAGTTGAAAGGACGCGTATCCCACATGACCTCCATAAACAGCAAAGGCAAACCTGACAGGGTGCGTAGGTGGACAGTCAGTGCCAAAGATCTTGAGACCCTGGCCTCTTTGGATCGCCAACAGGGTGTGCGACGTGAGTCTGGTGAGTGGGACTATCGAGAATTGACGCCATCCCAGCACTGGGGAAAGTAGATGTTCGACCGAATGCCTCCAGTGCAAAATTTGTTCGGGAATTCGATGGTGTCGTCCGGTCCTACACCTGGAAGTCCCAGCACCGAGCCCAGTTCCTTGCATGCATCGGAAGGTGGTTGTTTATGCTCTGTCAGGTATGGCGAGCGGGTCGTCGGAACGACGCCTTTGACGGCCAACAGTCATTCTGAATCCCTATCCAAGTGTTTGGGATTCAAAGAAGGTTCTGTAGAAAGAAGAGACGAAACATACCTTCCGGAACGCGGTTACCGTACGGTTTTTTGTGGGTGCTCGGGGTGGGAAGTAGTATATTGTCATGCCACCGTTGGGACTTCCAGTACCGATGTTTGCGAATTGATGAACCTAATAAACCCTTGTATCAGAGGTGTCATCGAAACGACGGCTTGCAACACGGCCTACCCTGAGGAAGGTCCCGTTTCTGTGCTTGAAGTACAAGATGGCCGTCCAGTAGTTCGAATAGTCTTCCTTGTACCGACAAGTAGTGCACGTTGAGATCCTATCCAGGTCAAGCGCCGGATCCATTGTAAATTGAATGCATTCTGGAAGATGAAACGTCAGTGGAAGGCGTGATGATGGGTTCTCATTGAGAAATGTACCCCTCCAACGATTTGGTGAACGTGAGCGGAGGCATTTCCAGGCGAGACAATCCTATGAGTAGCAATGAACTCTTTATGTCCCAAGTAAGGGTGTACGAAGCGTACGGGTCGACCCGTTGCGTTACAAGCTGAGAGCAAGGGAAACGGAGCCGTGCATTTGCAGCACCGGCAAGGATGAGCAAGGTCGCCAATGAGCTGGAGAGGAAAACCATGGGGACGGAGGGGAATCAAACTACTTTGAGAGATTTGCTTTTACGTATGGCCAAGATTCGAAGCTCCGATCTCCAGGGGCAGAAGATGGGTCGAATGGAGAGGCCGGCACATCTGAACAATTCGAGGCGTGGTGGTCACACGCGAGCTAGGAATGGCTCCTGAATAAAATGTTGATACTGATACAAAAAAGCTTGTAAAAACATGGCCAGAGCACCTGGGGGTGCAAGTTACAATGCAATGAGCTTGGCCAGAAGACACGGAAGTACTTGTACTAGATTGAGAGTTTAGAGGACGCCACACCAAACAAGCTGCCTGATATCGATCATCCGACATCCGTGCCAGTCGCCCCTATTACGACACTATGGCCTCATAGTTCCCTTCTTTATACTCCTTCCTTCGCTTGCAATGCCTTCTCCTTCCCTCCTCTTGCAGATCGTCTTTCTTTTTGTTATGATAGCTCCAGCCAGCCCAAGCACCACCACCAATACAATCGGTACAACAATTGAAGCGATATGTGGTTTTGAGAGTTTAGGTGCAGGTGAGGGGTTTGATGCAAATCCCCCCTCTGGAAGTTTATCGACTTGGCCAAATGCACTGAGAGCAGTGGGGTAAAGGCAAGAAAAAGCTGGTAGGAGATGTAGAGGGTTGAGCTGGCGACATATCCACCAGGCGAGGTTGATCGTTCCAGACGATGAAGAATTGGGGAGGAAGGTGGGAGTAAGAGTCGACCTCCAGAGGTCCGCCGTAGCGACGGGAACCTAGATAAGAGCATGACTCGTGAGCAACCCTACATCTGTCTGTGATGTCGTGCCATATGGACGACAGTTCGATGGAGCCTAATATGTGAGGCTGGTCATCTGGACAGCGGGTGGTGATTGCGCGGCAAAATCCCAACTGATAACGATTGGGACACAAAGCTATTGTGCATTCTGCTTCAGCTAAACAGCGTTTCAAAGAGCACATCTACTGTTGAACTTGAGAGTTTTCGCTAATTATGCGTCGTCTTCATCGTCATTGTGTCAGCCCGCTGCTTCCCTTGAAGCTTGAAGATCGCCACTGGCGCTTACGACGATCGCAAACCGAGTCACGACCCATCGTCCTTCCTCCTAAGTCTCCTTTCATCGTTTCTTCCATATCACACGATTTCTCAATTAGAACGTTGAGGTTTTTCATCTTCGTAAGTTGTTGGGCCTTCCTACCACCGAAGGTACGTGAATTAGTTATTTATCTCTCGCCTGTATTTACGTACGTTCCTCCTACCACCCAACGAGGGCCACACGCTTTGGTCCATTCACGTCTACTCCTCCTCCCCGTCTGTGAAGACTTGTCGTACACGGCAGCTTTTCACATCGACCAGTTCCCAACCAGCAAGGAGGCGCCCAGGAATCGTGGATCACGCGCACGGTACACCCAAGCTGGATGTAATCTTAACTGTGAGCACGCTTCGCAAGAAGTGAAAAGAGATTTTCGAGTCTCCCTTGGGGGTGATTCGAAGGGTCTGCGTTATGGTCCTCTATCCCTGGGTCTTCGCAGTCTGCGCAGTTTTTGAGGATCCAAAACGGGATATCGTGTAAACCTTGTTGTTGCTCTCTGACCAGGACATGAGGACTGATGAAGGCGTCGAGCTGGCTGATGTATGTGGCAAAGTCCCAAATTCCGTGGTTCTCCTCCGGGCAAATTGCGCTCTTAACGAGCGTGAGCTGCTCAAGTTGCTTCCAAGGCAAGGTGCGAAGAGTCGAAAGGATGGGGGGAAATGCGGACGGAAATCCAATCTTGTTTGGTGAATCGTAACGAAGCTCGAGGGAAAGCAGTTGTGTCATGGGGGTGAAATCTAGCTTGGCCACTTCTTCAATTTCCACAGGAGATGGGGTTAGGGAGGCGTCGAGTTTGGGACCGGCCAGACTTTGCCAGCTAATCCCACAGGCAAAGTGACGAAGCGTTCCCTTCGTCTCTCTCAGGAATCTCCTGATATCCTCTATGTCTTCCACCAATGTAACAGCCTCAAAGGAGTTGAGGCTGCGAAACAGTCCAGGATGGAGACCAAGAAGGGTTGGGAGTGTCTTCATTAGTGCGCACTGCGAAACTTCATCCTCGTCCTGTAGTCCCTGGAGAACCATCGAGGAAGACGAGAGTTGTGGCGTGTTGGCGCTTGGAATTTCTGACACTTGGGAAGGGGGCGGGTCCTCTTGGATCACAGTGGATCCATATACGACGGTAAGGTCACAGAGGTTGAGGTTATGAATGAACATCGCGAGAGGAAACTCTACGCCCCTCACGTCCAAGTGCTGAAGAGTAGGAAGAGAACAAACTTGTCGAAATAGGATGTCCGTTGATCTGCGTTGAATTTCCTCGAAGAAGAAATAATGAAATAGAATGGACCAAGCTTCGACGCTGCCATCATCAGGATCTAGGATGAAGTGTTTGATGATCGGGAGACGTTTGATAAGTGCGAGGAGCCGCTCCCCCCACATTTGCAAGAAGCCAATAGCAACTACGCTGCCACCGCTCAGGCGAACGATGAGGCGGAAGCAGCTGGCAACTCCGGAATGGCGGTCAAAGATATCATGCGAGACGTCAACCCGATCGGATAGACAATCATTGGCCCAGGTCGCCTCCACTTCCAAAGTTTTGAAAATGAATGGTCTTGCAATTTCATTCCATTTTTTCGAAAACAAGGCGCAGCTGAGGAGAATTTGGTTTTCTCCTTTTCGGCTTGCGAGCAAACCAGTGGTTTCTCTCCAAATCTCAGGGGGAATAGCGTCGAGGCGATTTGTTGAAGGATGGCTGGGGGTTGCAGGATTCAATGCCATGGGAGATGGTGGTTGTGCAGGAACCACAGTCCTACACAACTTCATGGCCAGAGTAAGTTGATGCGCGGGACGCCTTAGTCGAAGGAGGGTTTTGGGGAGCCCGTTTGGCTATATTAGTTGAGCGCATCAAAGGTGCAAGTGCATTTCTAATCCATAATCGTTAACAGGACTGCATTGCGCCTACACTTAGCACCTCATCAACTATTCCCAAACCCGCATCATGGAGAATCTATGATTAGGGTCAAGTGTTGCCTGAATAATGGCTCAAGAAAAACATATCAATGAAGACGATACTAAAAAGCGGTAGTCCAAAAGAGCGGGGAACCCGAACAAACCTGAGCGTTTGCGTTCAATCTTCATCATCCCCATCGACAGGTTTCCAGCCGCCAATGATACAAGCCTGGTATTCGGGTGCCCAGCCATTATGCTCAACCCTACACTCAACGTGAATGTATTCGCGACCGTGCGCGCGCTCTTTAAGGATTGGGAAGAGGGTATCAGCTGTCGGCGGGGTATACGCGGTAGTAAGCCCCCTCTCGTTGCACTTTCTTTTGCAATTCTTGATGATCCAGAACCGAATGTCGCACAACCCTTGCCTTTGCCCTCTGACGAAGACGTGCGGACTTATCAAGAGGTCGAGCTGGTGGGTGTACTCCTGGTAGTCCCACTGCTCGTGATCCTTGTCGTCTGGACAAACTGCCGCAAAGATGAGCGCCAGCTTCTCGAGTTGCTTCCAGGGAATGCTGCGAAGCGTGGAGAGTATGGCTGGGAACGTTGGTGCAAAGCCGATCTTCTTGGGCGAGTCGTAACGAAGTTCGACAGAGCGTAGTTGCGTCATTGAGCTAAAGTCTAGCTTCGCCTCGTCCTCAATTTGGGAAGGGGACGGAGGATTTGACGGGTGGAACTGGGGACGGTGTAGGCGCTGCCAAATCAGGCCACATGCAAAGTGCCTTAGCGTATTCCTCGTTGCTAACAGCACACTCCTAATATCTTCTATTTCTTCCGCCAACGTGAGGGCGTCGAAGGAGGTGAGGGTATCGAACAGGTGGGGAGAAAGGCTTAGAAGCGTGCGCAGTGTCTTTTCGGGTGCGAAATCAAGAACCTCACTCTCGTCCATCGCACCATGAAGAACCATGGAGAAAGACGAAAGTTGCGGCGTTTCCCCGCCTGAACCCGCAGAGACTTCGGTAGGCTGCGAGTCCTGGATGATGTTGGATCCATATGAGACGGCGAGGTGGTGGAGGTTGGGATGCTGAATGAAGAGGGAAAGGGGCAGCTCTATGCCCCTCATGTCCAAGCGTTCGAGGGAGGGTAGAGAGCACACCTGTCGAAAAATTTGCTGTGCATCGGTGGACAGGATGTTAAAAAAGTAGTCTTGACCCAGGCAGAGCCATGCCTCGATGGAACCATCATCAGGATCCAGAATGAAGTGGGAGATGTTAGAAAGGCGTTCAACAAGGGAAAGGATCCGCCCTCCCCATTGTCGCATATAGTCTTGGGACCCGTCGCGATCGTCCAAGCGAATGATGAGATAGCGAAAGTAGCAGCGAATTGTAGGATAACTGTCAAGGATATTGTGCAAAAGAGCGATCTGTTTGGCGAGCAAGTCGTTGGGTGTGTAGATTTTCAGTTCCAACGTCTGGAAAATGAACGGTCTTGCGATTTCATTCCATCCTTTTGAAACGAGGGCGAAGTTGCAGAGGCTTTGCGGAGAGGGACCGTGCCATTTGCGGCTTGCGAATGAACCAACAACTTTGCTCCAGATCTCAGGTGGAACGGTGTCGACGCTGTTTGTCGTAGATCTCGGGACTGTCGGGGATGGTGACATCGTTGAAGAGCAAGGGACCGCTAAAGTTTTGAAGGAATGGTGTTGGTTATCGCCTCGATGCAACAAGGGCAAACACCGCAGCCAATAAAACAATATAACCATTGCGGCGAATGTAGTCGATTCGCTTCAATCTACGCAAAGGGGTACGTACTGAGAAAAATACATGCGGTGACCGAGTGGGAGGATTCTAGACATACAAATGAATAATAATAGAGCAGATAAGGTGTATCGAACATGCGAATAATGGGAGGTAAAGGAATACCGGGAAGAGCCCATTGCGGTTGAACCTCGGTCGATTGGAGGACTTAGAAGCTCAAGAGAGCACACAAGGTAAACGCGAGGGATAGAACGGCTGTAACCACCGAGCTACGCGATGACACGCTCGACGAGTCATCGTCCTCGGCAGTTGCAGGCGGAAGGAGAGAGTTCGTTGGAGATGGTGAACCCGATGAAACGAGCGAATTGGAGAGTATTCGTGAATTCGATGCAGCTGGCGCATTCGATTGAGGTCCAGGATTAGTTGGAAGGTCGGAGTTCGGTGGCGAATTGGGAGCGTTCGAAGGAAGGGGAGAGTTCGGCGCAGGAGGTGGCGAGTCCAGGTCCGAAGGCGAGTTTGAAGATGGCGGTGAGTTCGAGGATGGAGGTTCATTTGAGGATAGCGGTGAGTTTGAAGAAGGTGGTGGATTCGAGGATGGTGGGTTCGAGGATGACGACTCATTCGGAGAGGAGGGTGCATCCGAGTTCGTTGAATCCGTTGAGAGCGTCGAGGCCTCTTCAATAACAGGGGCAGGTATGACAGTTGTAAACCCAGTGATTGAGATAGTGGAGATGCCTGGATCCTCTCCTTCTTCAAATTCGGTATAACTATACGTTCCGCCAGACATCAGTGAGCAGGACTCCCAGGAACAGAATTGAGGATCGTACATGAATGCATCGAAAACACCATACCCATCTGTTCCGCCCATCTTCACCTTCACCACATGTGGTGAGGGTTCTAACTGGACCGCACTGGCGAGAATCTGGGACTGGCCAAATTCCTCGTCCGTGGTCTTTGTTTCATAATCTTCCAAATTGACCACTACCGGCGAGTCCTCCATGTTATCCAGTATCAGCGCAGTCGAGGCGACAGCGGGGAAACGCGGCGACGTGAAATAGATCGCAGTCCCTAGTCATATGATCAAACGTTAGGGTCGGCCATGAAGTGATTGGCAAAAGCATACCGGTGAATTTGAATTCGGCGTATGCCTCTGGGTCCGTTGTGGTCCTGTAAGAGCCTCCAACGGGACTGGAGAAGCCAGGAGGTACAGTTGTCCAGTTCCCAACCCAAGTAATAGAAGGGTCAGTGTCGTCCAGCGTCACGTTTCGCAAAGCCCAGGAAGAGTGGCAGAGACCCAAAAGAGATGAAGACAGGAGACAGATGTTCAGCAGAGAGAGCATAGTGTTCGATTGTTAGTTCGTCCCAGACGATAATGTTTCTCTGTGTCCTTGCTGCTTCCTCGAGCACTAGGCGCGGAGGGCTGGCTGGTGGGGGATGTTGGAAGTTGAGGCGAAAGAAGGAAAACTCGCTTCAATACGCGACCAAAGCCCACAGAACGCGCCGAGACGAGGAAATATCACATTGTTGCCGTCCAATGTGGGTAAGTGCAGGTGTGCTATACCATGGTGGAAAGGAAGAATGTTCAGTTTTTCGTGCGCCTGAAAGATCTCTGCTAGACTCTCATCCCAGATTCAAGCCACAAGGAGGCGGCACGAGGGTAACTTTTAACCTCGAGAGATCTCGCCTCTGTGGCTGAACCGAACATGGATGTTGTGGGCAAGTTTTTTTTTTGACAACGGCGACGATTGCCCTGGAAATGACATCATCCGATTCCCACGGTGAGCGCTTACCAAATGGAACAGCAACTCACGATGTCCAAGTTGGCGGAAACCATTTCACAAGGATGCTCGGGATTGCTCTCAGGAACTCTGCTTAGTCGGAACTAATTGTGTGGTATGGCTAGTGTGGCTACTCCAGGTTCAAGTCCTCGATCTACATCTCCACATGCAATCGATGCTTCCAACTAGCTCGGCGATCGCGGCCCTCACTGTCGAGAGAAAATATTAGGGCATGGGTACGAGATAATCAGATTGAGGAAATGGGATGCATACTAGGAAATAGCAAGCAAGTCCTTTTCAGAGAGCTCAATCTTCATCGACGTACGATCGGGATTTAAAGTGATGAAGCAAGGCTGGATGAACGGCGGGCATAGCCCGGAACTTGAGGGGTTCGCGTGTTTCGAGGTCCTCAGTCGCCTCCCTCTTGATCAACCCACCGCCAATGGGACGCCTGTAGAGCAGGTCCCGATGGATGGCAGGCATTATGCGCAAGGGTTCGCGTATGGCCAAGTCTTCATCAGCGTCCCGCTTGGATACGCGAGTGCGACGCAGGGGGCTGAGACCAATAGGACGGCTGTTAAGCATCGCCGGATGGACGGCAGGCATCATCTTCATGGGCTCACGGATGGCCAAGTCTTCATCGCCTTCCCGCTTGGTTATGCGAGTGCGACGCAGAGGGCCGAGACCACCGCCAATGGGACGCTTGTTGAAGAGCGCAGGGTGAATGGCCATAATTGGTTCGCGAGTGACTAGCTCGTGCTCGGCCTCTCGTTTGATCAAGTGACGAGTGGGACGTCTGAGCAAGGGCGGGCGGGCCATTGGCATGATCATCGGCTCGCGGGCATCGAGCTCGGCGTCAAAGGCTCCTTGGACAGGTGCACCCATAACGCTCGAGGAGAGAAGCGCAACGAAGAGAGAAATGGTGGTGATCGAGTTGAACAACATGGTGAAGAAGAGTTGGAGAGGGCGAAGGATTGTTTTGTGAAGATGTTTGGGTAGCTTACTCGACCTGCGAGAGAACTGTGGGTTTGTTTGTCGTATGAATGAGACCAGCTCGGTTGGGGACTCTCTGTTCAGACGAGGGAGGCTTATATAGCCCAAATTCCATCATGGTCTTGATGTTCATCGTGTCGACAACCCAATGCCGAGGACAGGAGAAGCTTCTCGCTCTTGGCATACTTTCAGGCGATACTTTGTGTGGCCACTATCGGGAATGGCGGGGAAAACATTGCCATTGATACAAAGTCTACATCCCTTCAATACTCAAAATGGCTCTCTTTACCGAAAAGGAGATCAAGTTGAAAGAGGATTGAGCTCGCAGCAGGAAGACTTATTACAAGATAACGTTGAAGACGGGCGAACAAAGGCATACACCGATATCGGGATAACCAGCGTAGAGCCACCCTCCATGACCAAAGTTCAGGCCATAGACTTAACTTCAGTCATAGTCTAGACACATACTATTCCACCGCTAGACTTGATATCGTTAGGTCCAAGTCAAGATCAAATACCCATCACATCCCCGAGCAACGATCTTTGTTGGAGATTGTCGCTTGTTCTAAATCCCTACGACCATGTCCGAAACGATCAGACGTGGCTTTAGGTTTCTTGCTATGTATACAGAGTGTGAGGCGCGCAATTGCAGTGCAATTTTGATTAACTGATTGCTTCGGTGGTCGCATTCATCCCTGATTACAACCGTCTGAGATACCCCACTCCCTGGCCTCGAGACATGGAAGCTTTCAATAGAGAAGATAAATCGATATTTATCATATAGCCTTATCGAAGCGATTACCAGGGAGGGGGAAAGTTTACTAAGTGTCGTTCAATTGAGCTCAGAGCTTTGCTTCGCCGCTTATGAATACACCATGTTAATCTTCCAACTACTTTTGTATTTAGGATGGACATTTTAGAGATTGAGAGTCACAGAAATCTGAAATGACCTACGAGAGAACTGGATCGCCGCTGATTCAAAAAAAGTCACCCTTAATCTACACACGAATGGGATTGACGAAGGGGGGATGGATGGTTGTCTTGAACGGCACCCTAGCTTCTAGGTATGGGTCAACCTCCCTCTTGATGGCACCACCGCTGATGGGACGATGTCTGAAAGAGGGCAGCCGGCTCGAATACACATTGACACCCATTGAAGCTGAATAAATAGGCTCGCGGCTCGTGAGGTCCTCGATAGCTCCTCGTTTGCCGAAATGACCCTGCTTAGGTGAGATGTTGAGAAATTTCCTCTTCACATGCCGTTGTGGAACATGAGAAGTGTGATAACTGAGCATGACCGATTCGCGAGCATCGATCTCGGGTTCAAGCGATCCTGCACCCAGCACGCTCAAGGGTACGAAAAGAGCGATAAGAAGAGTAACGGTCGCAAGTGATTTGGAGAGCATAATGACGATAGAGTAGGGGAAGATGAGGGCAGGTCGCTTGACCTGTAAAAGAACTATAAGTTGTTTGAAGTGCGACTGAGACCAGCTCGGTTGGGAAATCATTCACTGCGCCGAGCGACACTTATATAGCCATTTCAGTCTTCATTATTTTTTATCTCGGCCTATCTCGGCCTGAAAAGACTTGGTCTTCGACACCAGAACTCATGCAGTGAGGTTGCTAGACGGAAAGCCTCTTCCTTGCTTTCTGGATATTCCTTACAAATAAGGAGCGTCCGCATCAAGCCAACTGTTTGAAGAGCTCCGTCGAAGTTGATAAAGTTAGACATCAATGCTCACGGCGACCCTCGGAGACCGGCAGTGAAAACAGTTTATGACTTGTAATGGTACAAAAAACTTGTTTGAGTAACTCAATCCAACTCCTCGAGGCTTCCGAACCACTCTCTCGTGACGATCTCGCCGCCAGTGCCCCTCTCAGACAGATCGGACTGATAAGAGTCGATAAAGTCGCGCTTCTTGCCCATGGATCCGAGGAGAGCTCCGCCCCTGAAAATTGTTTGAGTGTGTAGCAAAGGGCGAAACGAGAGGAAAGGACATACAGCAGAAGTGGAATCAGAGGCTCGCGCTCCGCGAGCTCATCAAAGGCTTCCAGGTCTCTCTTTCCACCGCGGAAGATATTCCTAATCATGCCAAATATTGGCTCCCGCTCGACGAGTTCGTCAATCTCCCTGGCATCAAGATCATCGAACTCTCTCTTGCCACCACGGAAGATATTCCTGATGATCCCGAAGATGGGTGCGCGTTCGGCTAGCTCCTCGAAATTCCTAGCGTCCAGCTCCAACTCGTCTTCATACCCTCTTTTCCCTCCACGGAAAATATTTCTGATCATTCCGAAGATAGGCTCACGCTCGACGAGCTCATCCCACTCTCTCGTACTGAGGTCTTCAAGCGCCCCCAAATCCCGCTTTCCGCCCCGGAAAACGTTCTTGATAAAACCTAAGATCGGTTGGCGGGTGACAAGGTCTTCATCCATTTCCGAACGTTGGAAGTGGTGCAGGAGGGCTGGGTGGACCTTTGGAATGACTCGCATGGGATCACGGGTGAGGAGACTTTGCCCGATGTTCCTCTTGATCATGCTAGTGGGACGCCGTCTGAAAGTGTGTAGAAGTCCTGGGTGAACTCTAGGAGTGACTCCGACGACGGGCGCTCGTGCATCGAGATCAGCATCGAGTGGTCCCTGAATTGGTGCTCCAAGGACGCTGGAGGGTACCAGGAGAGATGCAAGAAGAGAGATGGTGACAGTAGATTTGGAGAACATGGCGAAGGACGAAGTGAAAGTGGAAGGAATGGATTGAATAAATGTAAGATGTTGGGGATAGCTTACTCGACCTGCAAGAGAACTATTGGGTTGTTTGGGATGTGACAGAGACCTGCTCGGTTGGGGATTAGATGCCAGGGTTTGGGAGGTTTATATAGACAATTGAGCGTTTATTATTGTCTAGCTTGAAGCCCGCAAGCGGGAGAACATCGATCTCGTGCACGACGGACAGCTAAATGTAGGCAAAGCTATCCATTAGCGGGCATGGCGGTTTCCAGGTATTGAATGTCCAGTCGACTTAGGTTGGGTTAAAATAAGACACGCGTTGCCTTGACATGATACCCCCTGTCGTCAAAGCTGATCTAGAGAATAACCATGCGAAGGCCTGGAGATTGGTGAGTAGTACTAGAACCTGGCAAACAGGACAGCTGACAGTGCTTGCTTTAACAATAAACTGAGCCATTTCTCTCTCTCTCGAGTTGGGATGCTAAGACAGCCTTGGCTGAGCCACCGTCTATAATTGAGTATTCGGAGTTACAATCAAACTTTGTGCGAGTCTATCAAGTTCAAGGAGCTGATTGCTGTGACCCTGATCCCCGACTCGAAGAGTCGAAGACTCATGGCTGGACAGAAGCTCTAGAGTGCTCTCATACGTGGTGACCGGTATGACCAAATAATACAAGATATGCGACGTTTGAGGATAGCTTAGCAATCCGCCGTTCTGAGCGGCATTAGCGAGGCCCAGTTGAGGAGCATGCTTTGAGGCGCTAGCGTTCCTTGCCCTACTCGCAACTAAAACGGGCTGTTTGTCAGGGAAGCAGTATAAAGGTAGGTGAAAATGTGAATTTATGGCATATTATACGCTTAGAGAAGAATATCCTACTGTTGTATTGTTTAATCAAGGTCCTCTAGCTCGGCCCATTCACGAGCGGCCATTCCATCCTCTTCGTAGTCACGCCTTGAACTCGATCAGTAAAACAGTTAGCGAAGGGGAAGGCAGGTACTTACATATCAAAATCATCGAAGTCTCTCGATACCAACTCCTCAAGATCTAAAATGTCACGCTCGAGAACATCCTCATACTCTGCGGGTGAGAGACTACGCTTGCGGCCTCCGAAAAGACCAGCGGCGAGACCGAGTAAGGGTAAGAATGGTTCAGGTTTTCTCTCTGCGATGTCGGCCCTTTGTACCAAGGAGAATGTTTCAGTTATAGCAGAAACATTGACAGAAAAAGAAATGCTTACAGGTGTTCGAGACGAGCAGCCAGCTCGTCCTCTGTGACGTCGCGCTTCCTTCCACCGAAAAGACCTGCTGCAAGTCCCAGGAGAGGAAGGAAGGGCTCGCGCTCAACCAAACCTTCTTCAGAAGATTGAATGGGAGCTGCGCTAACGAAAGTAGGCAACAGGGCGGCGAGAGCAGCAGTGGAGAAAACAGAGGTGAAGTGAACCATCTTCGACAGGGCGTTCAAAGTTGAAGGATATTCGTGGGAGGGGGGTGGATGAATGCAGATGAGGGTGTGAGTGATTGTCCTTTCGCGTTGCTCGACCAGCGAGTTCTTTTGCAAAACCGTTCGAGGTGGAACGGTAAGGATGGGAGACCTGCTCTATCGAAACACTAACCAGTCACACTCAACTTTATACAGTCTCAGAGCTGGGAGCTATTTTTAACCGTGTATCCTTTGGGGCCTCAGACAGTCCCAAACCCACATCGCCCCGCAGCTATGCCCATGCAAGGGGATGTTCAGTGCCCACGGCCATGCGCGGCAACGCGAGCGTCCTCTCAGGCCCTTTCCAAGGCCACAAAATTTTACCACATTGACGTTTCGGCCTTTGGGGAGACACCTGTGACACTCAGTAAAAAGGCCTGGTCACCTTGGTCGCCATGTCGTCACCACAAAGTCCCTGGCGGTCACCACCTGATCGGACCTGGTCACCCTTTGCGCGCACTTGGCATCGAGTCTGAGCCCACCTCCTTTCCGTGGATTGATGGACATGGGGAAGTCAAGTCTAAGTCAAGCCCATGTTGCTCTTTGGTCATCACCGCTTTCTGAGTCGGTACTTTCTCATACGCCCGAGTAAACACGCTTCCTATCCTCTTTAAGTAGCAGATTCTTCATAATTTATAATAAAGGTTGTCGATCAACATCCTGAAAGGACCGAGACCGCCAGACGCATCCAGATACACTAGTAAAAAAAATCCTCTTCCAAACGCCATGCAGTTTCATCTTTTCGTTCTTTTCTCTAAGTCCGAAAGTGTTTGGTCATGGCACGACATCAAGCATCGGAAAACTCCGACGCCAGCAGTGTAAGGGGCCTCAAGAAATTAACGAGACGAGCAGTGCCGAGCAGTGCCGAGCAGAGCGGTGCAGTGCCACTTCCAGCAGTGCACTGCAGAACGCGAGCAGAGTCGCGACGTGCGATCCTGCCACGATGTTGTGGGCAATTGTCGCTCGCTGGAGCTCCTCGCCTACACGATAGGAATTTACCAGCTGCCGATCGAGCTGTTTCTCGTGTGGAACGCGCTTTTTCGGGTTCCAGGACCGATCCCTCATCTAGACTCAATCAGCTCAGCTCCTGGTGTAACAAAGATGGCAGAGGGATTGAAGCTTGTGCACGCAAGGTTCCCAAGCGACTCAGTAGGGCTGAATGAGAACATGGGGCTTGCTGTTGTCGAGGATACTGTATCCGATGGCGAGTCGGGCAGTGGTGCCAAGCCATCCCCTGTACCATGGAGCCCCTCCGTCCAGAGAAACATATTCAAGGGCTGTTTAAGGCTACAGGAGTCATTGATAGTGATGCTTACATTTCGGCTTCTCTGTATCTCTTCCTGAAACAATCCGTCTGTTTGTAGTGCTACTTTAGGCGCGCATGCCGGGCATCACATTTTGGTATGCCAACCTTGTAAGGATTAAACCACATTTTCGAATCATGAAAGCACGTTGAAAAGGCACCAAAATCTTCTCCGCCTATGTCCTACTATCAAGTCAAATTATGATTGAGGTCTGTACATAAAACTGCATGGTTGTATATGTAGATGCTCATGGGCGCTAACTGCCAAATGATCATCGCCGTCTGGTACTTCGGCGCACGCCTGCATTTGTATCGGCTTCAGAGACCTGAAATATAAATGGCATAGACGAGGAGGTCATTGCCTTGAACCCTAGCCTTGCCTTTGCCATTCCTGCTACATCAGCCGTTTTGCTGTACTGCACCTTTGCCTGCACAAGCAGCCCGCCAGACTCCCATGGCTGCGATGTATCCCGTGTCATGACTGAAAGATATGTCAGGTCCTCCTGCACAACACTAGGGAGGAGTGCTTTTTCATCCCGGGTTAAAACACGACAAAAATGTCCGTTGAAGGCGTCTTGAAGCGCAATCACGTCTGCTTTTGATATGAAGGTCGACGAAAGCAGCTGGCTGTGCATCGATGCTGAGCAGGCTAATGCGAAAAGCTGCATATCGCTTTCAGGGCCAAGCCCCAGATACTCCCGAGCGATCACCAGGTGAAAAAGCGTCTCCGAAATAACCACAGCGCGGTCAACATCATACCGTTTGGCCTTGAGTGCTTGTTGCATACGATGCAGGATGGGTAGGGTAAGAGAAGTGTCGCAGGGAAGAATGGGGATAAAGAAGTTTGAGCGGAAGAGCATCGTGCTCTGCTGTTCCATTTTGCTATTCTTCTTCTTTCCAACCATCCACTTGTCGAAAAGCTCTGTGATGGGATGCAGAGTCTTCTTTTGGACGATATCAAGAATCGAGTCGAATGACTCGTCGAGGACTTTTGTCAAAGCCTCGTTCTGATACCCTCCACTCTCCAAACCATCTCTGTTGAGCCATTGAGGATGTATCATTCCTCCTACATTTTTCTAAAAGCAGTATATCAGTGGGAGCCGGTGAGAGTTCCGAAAGATACGTACATCGGAGTATGCAAACCTATCTCGCAGGAGGGCCCGTATGCAGTCGTGAAGTGACATCCGAATCAAGGACGTCGAGGGAGTCTTGTCAGGCTTGAGATATGTACTCCGTTCATAAAGCTGAAGGGTCACTGTGTCTTGCTTCCGCGACTTGATTTCATATGGGTAGAAGCGCTGACACCCTGGAGGTGTGATCATAACAAATGCTCCAATGCTAAAAATTGCAATTAGCAACAATAATACAATGAGTGTAGCCACGCTGAGCCTACCTTCTATCCTCCCATTCCCCATCCTCCATTAAGCATGCAGAGCAGAGCATGTGGACATCGAAATGCTCGGCGTCAACGAGGTTGATATCCTCCTCCCGTGCTCCCTGCTCCCGGAGATCTTCCTGAATACACCATACATGAAACATCTCATGGCAAACAGCACACGGCATGTCTGGAACCATGGATGGAGGCTTGTCCAATTCCACTCCAAACTCGTCAAACTCTGGCTCTTCTGCTTCATCGTTTGAGATACCGAGATTCCTGAAGTCTATCTCAGGCCGGATTGCAAGACAGTGCGGGGAGTGCTCAGCACATCGAAGGGATGTGCGCATGGCAAAGATGGGGGTCCGCTCTGCCTCCTTCAGAGCTACGAGCAATGGCAGATCGATGTCGCCTTCAGACTCTGAGGTGCTGTCTGGCGGCTGGATCCGTCGTCGCTGCCGTCGATTGGATAGCATTGCAGCAGCTTCAATTTCGTCGTCTACATCTGAATCCGGCAGAGGAGCTGCTTGGGTGCGGGGCCCAATTTTAATGACGAGTTTGCGCTTCTTCCCCTTCCCGGAATGCTTGGAAAATGCAGGTGGCTGGGTTGAAGTCGGCGCAGCGGCTGGAACGATTTCACTGTATTCAGTGGATCCATCCTTAAGGATAGCATGCCACACGGTGTCGTTTAAAGTTGCCGACGATTCGAACTTGGAGTTGGCAAGGGCTACAGTTGGAACGTGGCTGAGATCGGATGATATGGAGACCTTGTAGAGCGACTCCAGTCGTGAACACGTCTTCTCAAAGAAGTATTCCTGTGCAGGAAAACCTCCCTCGAGCTGATACACCACCAGTGTTGTTCGGGCATTGTCCGGAAGTTCCTTCGTCTCAGTACCGTTTCCCGCTATCCATTCTGAGATCTTGGCCCCTTTCAGCAACTTTGCCTGGCCTTGTCGCTTGTTGTCATCATACTCGTAGACTCCGTCTGGATCCCGGGTGGCGAATCTCGAAATAAAGTGGTTGCCAGTTCTGAACGCTCTTCCCACAATGCGATAGCGAAGGTCATGGTCCGTTCCCTCTTTCATTGTGCCTGGAAATAAAAGCATTGGGAACTCCCACTCCGGTGCTTGAGCTCGTGAAGCACGGGTATAGTCGTCACTGGTGTCGATGGCCAGTATGATGGGCAGTGACAGGCAGATAGAACCAGAGTCCTTCCTCGAACCTCCACAATAAGTGTCTCCTTCGTGCGTTCTCCAACAGCCAGAAGAGCTTTGAGTGAAGGGCTCACTCTTCTTGGGAATATGGACAACGGAGCGTTTGAACCACTCTGCAACATTCAGACCATACTGTCCTTGAATGAAGGTGCCATGAGGGAGGGTTAAGCGTGTTGCCCTTTGGATGGGAGGAATATGGATGTGAGAGGGGATAGCGGTGGGCATCCCAGAGCAAGAGTGCATGGAAAAGGTCAACGTCTCAAACGCTGAGTAGGGCCGATATGTTGTAGAGATCGGTAGAACTGTTGTGACGAAAACAATGTCGAATTGAGTCGTACTAATACACCTTATATACAGTCTATGTAGCGGTGACCGAGACCGAAAGAATAAGCTAGAAATACCAAGACATAAAAGCTCGGTGTGAGCGAAGCAAGAACTGAGGAAGATATGACAAGTTGGAGGTACGGCCAGATGCGCAATGACGAAGGAATAATCGAGAATGAACAAGAAAGAGGCGGGCACCGAGAGCGTGACCCAAACGGAAAAATACTAGCGGTGAAACTCAACACTCCTCCTTGGACGTACATCCAAACAGATCAAAGTAGACCGAGACGGAAGGTGAAATCTTCGTGAAGGGGACGAGCGAGCCCTTTGGTGAAAATATCGGCGGTATTGTCGCGGGTATTGACGTAGACGGTATCGAGGGTGCCGGATTTGACGAGATCGCGAAGGAAATGGAGAGCGATGTCGATATGCTTGGTTCTGGCGTGAAATTCCGGGTTATGGGCGATGGCGATAGCGGCTTGGTTGTCAGAGAAGATGGTGGAGGTTGCAGGAAGGGAGATGCCGAGTTCAGTCAAGATAGAGCGAAGCCAGATGACCTGTTTCGCGGTGTGGGTGGTAGAGACATACTCGGCCTCGGCAGTAGAAAGAGCAACCGAAGTCTGCTTCTTCGAGCTCCAGCAGATAGCTCCTCCTGCGAGCATAACGGCGTAGCCGCTGATAGACTTTCGATCTCCGCCAGACGCCCAATCTGCGTCGCAGAAAGTGTCGAACTCGGTGGTCCAATGGACACCAGAGCCTCCATAGGTAAGGCGAAGGTTCTTCGTACCCTTCAGGTACCGAAAAACGCGTTTGACTGCGGTCCAATGCTTCGGTTGAGCGTTCTTGGTGAACTGAGCAAGACGGTGGGTGGCATAAGCGATGTCTGGGCGAGTGCTGCAAGCCCAGAGCAGGGAACCGATAGCAGTGGCGTAGAGGGACGATCCACGAGGGTCTGTGGTGGAATGGGATGGTGGATCGATGGAATCGAGGTTGATCTTGGGATCGAGAGGGGTGTAGACGGGGTTCGCGTCCTGGAGACCGAAGCGAGTGAGGATAGAGTCGATATAATGGGTTTGGGACAGGGAGATGGTCCCAGCTTCGTTGTCCTCCTCGATCTTGATGCCAACGACCATCTGAGGTCGTCCTATGACCTTCATGTCAAATTTCGCGTTCAACTCCGTTGCAACGCGATGTTCTTCGTCTTCTGAGTCGGTGTAACCGATGATGTCGTCGACCCAAAGCAAGAGAATGGTGGTGGAGGTGTCAGAGCGTCGAAGGTAGCAGCAGTTGTCGGATTTGAGCTGAAGGAAGTCGAGATCGAGCATCGCCGAGTTGAACTCGCGATTCCAAACATTCCCCGCCTGTTTGAGACCGTAGAGAGCACGGTTAAGGCGGCAGACACGCCCAGAACCGTCTTCAAAACCAGGTGGTTGGCGCATGTAGATCTCCTCGTCGAGCCGCCCATTAAGGTAGGCGCTCTTGACGTCGAGCTGGAACATCCTCCAGTGGTTGACGGCGGCGAGACTGGTCATCAATCGGAAGGTATCCAATCGCATAACCGGTGCAAAAGTCCCATCCAGGTCGAAGTCCATGCCGGGTTGCTGAGAATAGCCTTGAGCAACGAGACGGGCCTTGTAGCGAACGATGTTTCCCTCATCGTCTCGCTTGCGAGCAAAAACCCAGCGACTCCCAATCGCTTTCCTCCCAGCAGGTAAGAACTCCAAGTTCCAAGTACCCATCTTCTTCAGCATGTCCAACTCCACCTCAATCGCGTCCTGCCACTCCGCTCCTTCTGGTCCTTCCAAAGCTTCGTAGGGGTTTGCTGGAAGGTCCTCTTCGACGTTGACAAGGTCTGGCATACCGGCGAAATCGTCATCGTCGGTGGGAGCGAGTTGGGGAATGTTTCGAGGGGGTGCTTGAGGATCTCCAAACTCCTTAAGGGTGACTCGGCCATACATGGCTCGATCGGATTCCTCGAGATTCTCCTTGGCAAGGTTGGAGAACCTCTCGGCGGGTTTGCGAGCATCCGGGTTGCCGCTCTTCTTGTAGTCGATGGGGTTCCTTTCGCGAAGTGCGCGTGGTGCGTGGATAGGGGTAATGGCCGGATCAGTGATTGTCGATCCATCAGAAGTTTCGTGAGGTGCTGGCGCATAACGAACAGGAAGCTCCGGGAGAGGTGGCGTGTAGCGAAGATAAGGCATCGGTTCGCCGAGGGATTGGTGATAGGAAGGGGAGATAGGCTCGATAATAGTACTCAGCTCCTCCTCGAGACTAGATCCACCAGCCTCTAAGTCCACAAGTCCTCCATCGGCGTTGTTGTTGAAGGCGAAATTCCGAGTGACCTTGACATTCCGTTTGGCAGCGTCGTAATAGCGAATGGCCCCCGATCCTTCGACAAAACCCAAAAAATGCATCTTGTTCGCCTTCGGCTCCAGCTTAGACCTCCCAATTGACTCATCCAACACCCAAACATCACACCCAAATTCCCTCAGGTGCGAGACATCTGGTTTCTTGCCGTGAAACACCTCATAGGGGGTTTTTCCGGGAAGGGCGCTGACAAAGACACGGTTGCGAAGATAGACCGCGTGGGATACAGCCTCATCCCAGAGGTTCGCGGGAAGGGATGATGAAAAAAGCATGGCGCGGACCAGATCGAGGATGGTGCGGTTTAGGCGCTCGGCGACGCCATTCTGGGAAGGGGAGTAGGGCGCAGTGGTGTGAATTTCAATTCCTTTTGAGGAACAAAAATCCTTGGTCCTCTTGTTGACGAGTTCGGATCCATTGTCGAATCGATACCACTTCGGCGGCTTGCCGAATTTCCTCTCAACCCAATTGGCGTGTCCCTCAATAATTCCCGCAGCCTCCTCCTTCGACTTCATGAAAAATTGCTGAACATGTCGTCCATTGTCGTCCGTGAAGGAAATATAATACTGGTTTCCCCACACCGAACGAGTGCGAATGGGTCCCCAGACATCGGAGTGAAATCCCTCGCCAGGATTCTCGGCACGATGATCCGCTGATGGCGGAAACGACTGATGGGTCATTTTGGCGCTCAAGCATGAGGTGCAGGTGGGGGACGGTGTGGAGGATTCGTCGACATGAAATCCGGTGACAATATCAGATGAGTGCATTTTCTTCAACGTGGAGATGCTGATGTGACCGAAGATGGAGTGCCAGTCGTCCCAGGTTTTTCCGTTGTCGGTGCGAATGGCGGCGAATGATCGAGATCCAGCGATCTGAGACCTGGCGTCCAACTTGTACAACCTCTCGCACTTCGTCCCACTCCCAACCTTCTTCCCATCCTTATCCATCAAGGTGCAAACACCCTTCCCCAATACCACCGTTCCTCCTCCTTCGTCAAATCGGCTGAACGACAGAAGCGAGTTCGGCGCATCGGGAATGTACAGCACGTCCCGTAGAACGTGAGTGACGGTCTCATCTCCAACTTGGAAATCGAGACGAATTGACCCCTTGCCTTTGACAACAGCGGCGGTGGGACCGACTCCTTGAACAGTCGTGTTTTTGAGCTCGGTGAATTCGAAAAATGGCTCGCGTTGAGCCGAGATGTGGGAGGTGGTGCCTGAGTCTCCATACCAAGTCTCCTTCGAAACGGCGGGGAGATCGTTGGATCGGACGGCGTAGGTGACTCCAGCAGTGGTAGACGTGGTGGTGGACGAAGTCTGAACGTTATCAACAGCCTGGTGAGTGCGGTTCCTTCCTCTTCCCTTTGGACCGCTTCCCTCCTTTCCTCCTCCTTTCGCCCAGCAATCCTTCTTCATATGACCGGTTTTCCTGCAGTTGTAGCATTCAACCTTGGTCCTGATAGGACCAACGCCTCCAGCGCCACCAGGGTTCGAGGTGGGGTTGCTCAACCTCGCTTGAAGTGGGAGACGAGCAAGGAGGGAGTATGGGGTGTTGGCATCGCGATTCTTGCGGCGGCGAGCTTCGTCGATGAGGAGGGGAATGATGTCGGAGGATTTGAGCTTCTCGGCAGACGCCTGAGAGCCCAGGTAGGCGGTGGTATAGGTGTCCCAGCTCTCGGGAAGGGAAGTGATCAGAATCATCGCGAAATCTTCGTCACTGACGACGTTGTTCATCAGGCCGAGTTCCACTTGATGAGCGCGAAGCGAGGCGATGTGCTCGACCATGTCGAAGCTCTCGGTGGCCTCCGCTCGATACAAGGCTCGGCGAGTCGCTAGAACTCCTAGCCGACCCTTCATCTCCTTGACCTGGCACAGTTGGGCCCAGATCGTCCCCGCAGTGTTCGCGCCGAGGATGTGAACCATCTCCGAGTCGCCAACGGCCAACTCGAGACGAGTGCGCGCCTTAGATTCGCCAGCCTTCCAAGCTGCGACATCCGAAGACGTGATAGCTGTGACCCCAGCATCGACATCAGCAGCCCTAACGGTGGGCTCTGTGGCGTTGGGTCCGTGAACGTACTTCTCGAGATCAGCCTCTCGAAGAATAGCCAACATACGGCGCTTCCAGGCCGGCCAGTTGGTCGCGTTGAGCTGTTCCAGACGGTAGGAACCACCTCCAGTAGATTCAGTAGACATCGCTTGTGATGTATAGTAACGAGTAAGAGAGTAAAGTTTAAAGCTTGATTGTTCTTCGTGGTTTAGAGCGCTAGGGCGGGGCTCATAACCTGTAGAGATCGGTAGAACTGTTGTGACGAAAACAATGTCGAATTGAGTCGTACTAATACACCTTATATACAGTCTATGTAGCGGTGACCGAGACCGAAAGAATAAGCTAGAAATACCAAGACATAAAAGCTCGGTGTGAGCGAAGCAAGAACTGAGGAAGATATGACAAGTTGGAGGTACGGCCAGATGCGCAATGACGAAGGAATAATCGAGAATGAACAAGAAAGAGGCGGGCACCGAGAGCATGACCCAAACGGAAAAATACTAGCGGTGAAACTCAACATATGTGAGCTCTGAGATGTTGTCAAAGTCCTTTTGGAACGAATCTCCGACCCAAGACTAAGTCGACATCAGCAATCACTAGAGTAGAGCAATATCCATACACTTACCCAAAGTGCCTGATCTTTATGGACCCCCCACCATAAGGCTTTTTTGTCCCATAAGAGTTGACGGAACGCATCGCGGCTCTCTTCAAGCCTCGATGATATATCCCGGATAATATCTGGGGACATTGCAGGCGTTGCTGATAGTGACCTTCTAAGCCCCAGTGCCGCTGCTAGACCCGATAGAACACTGTCCTCTGGGGATGAAACACACATCATGTAAAACTGGGTAGAGGTTGACGGATCTGCGTTGAGTGTGTGAGAAATGAGGTCGAGGGAGGTATCGATCCAACATGAGTTGTCCCTCCATGGATAGCTGACAATGACAGCAGGAGCCTTGCGTTTGGCAGCGCCGTCGCGAGAGACTTCGAAGAGGTCCATGAGATTTGGCTCCTTCAAGCCCTTCTGAGACTGCTTCTTGGCCTTGGATTTTCGAAGAAGTTGAACAGCTGTGTCTGGCGGACGGCCATCGTTCCTAATAGCTTCACGTCGCTTCCTTTCAATAGCAGCAGGTGCACGGCTTGGTTTTGTCCTTCCGATCTCCTTTTTGATTCTCTTCCATCGCTCTGGCTCTCCGTAGCGCACCAACGCCCCCGCTTCAATCAACAGTTAAGTTACACATTTGAAAATTGAGAGAAAGATAATGTACTTAAGAAACTTTGATGCCTCCGCTCAAAGGCCTGCGCAATAGCGTACAACGCTCCAAAGCCTTCAATAACACCATGGTCTTTGCCTTGCGCGGCATAGAACTGCCAGTGTAGCGACTCCTCTGCATTCGAGGATTCAGGAAGAGACTTCCACAGCGCTGGCTCCATTATGCGTTGTGACTCAAAGAGTCTACGAGCAACCTCGGGTCGAAGCCACCATGTCAACCAAGACGATATTTTAGGAAAGTCTCGGAGTAGGAGCTCTCCAAGGCGAATGAATTCCTCTGTCGTTTCTGCTCCAACAAGCGATTCTGCGCGGTGCTGAAAGGCAGCCTTGAGGTGAACTGGAACCACGCCTGAAATCTTCTTGACTCGTGTTATTCCGGAATTGAAATGCTGGCGGCATCCTTTGAGGAGAGCTTCAGCCTCTGCCACGAGCTCTTCCTCAGTCAGCTCATTCTCCTCGTGAGAGAGCCAGAACTCTACATATGCCATCACAAACCCCTGCTTCTCTGCTTCACTAAAGTCCATGACCTGGAAGAGTTGTTGAGAGGTACTTCGGAGGACCACAACTAGAGGAGCATACCGATGCAAAGAATGCCTTCTGGAGCTCAATGTTCTCTAGCGAGCATGCCTCTTCCATCGTTTCCATGAGGGCGAGAAAGTGATGCTTGTAGTGTAGATGGGACGCGCCGTCACTGAAAGTGAACAGTACCGGAACCCATCGAAGAAGAGTCCAAGAGTAGACAGAAGAGACGATGAGCAGCGACTTGCGATTTCGCCACCAGCCATGGGCAGCATCGGTGAGAATCCCATTAACTGGGTCGTCAGCATCCCGGGGAACCCGAAGAGTTGCTGGAGCTGAAGAACCAATGACTTCGGGGAGAAGTTGAGACCGCATCCATGACGTTTGAAGGCTAACAACAACAACCTCGGAGTCGTGCACAGCACCAACCATAAAGTCGGGATATTTATCTGCGAAATCACTGAGCTCCTCAACCGTGATTGCTACGCCCTGGACTGCCCTGGACTTCCCCTGCCTCTGGAGAGCTTTCTGCTTGTCCTTGGCCACGCGATCTGTATTACCCCACACCGGCGAGATATCGGCAACTGAGGTTCGCGTCCCGTCTGGATTGGGAAGGCCGGTTACCAAACGGAGTGGCCCAGCGTCGGGGTATCTGATGACAAGATCTTCGAACGCGGTTCGCTGGGACTTGTTGACGTGCAGGATGTGAGTGGGACGAGGGTGGTTATGATAGGTGTTATGCCGAAATCTAACCCCTCCTCGCCAGTGAAGGGAGACCATTCTAGCAGGACACCGAGCATGTTGGAGCTTGGCTCCGCATATGCACAAGAACGTGAGCTGCTTGTGAATGAGAGCCTCCTTGGTTTGAGGACGGATGAGGTATGGGCAGTCTGGTGTGTCACATCGTATGATGCCTTGACATGTTCGATGACTGGGTTTTCCATCTTCTGGATCTAACGCACTGTCGCTCCCTTTGCGGTCTCCATGAGTTGATGTCGCCCAGTGAACCTGAAGTCGTTTTGTTTCGTCAAATTCAGTGTATGTGAAGTCGAGCTGCAGGGGTCCATCTGGCCATCCATCCCATACCACCTGCTTCTCGAGGTTTCCGCTGAAGTAGGTGTGCTTCTCCTTGCTTTCGGTTGACGTAGAAGGCCTTGGAGTATGGACCTCTGCAACTGTCCGAAGTGCTGGTGTTGGACCTGGTCCAGATATATGTGCAGGGGCGGGGGCAGAGGCAACTATCGGAGCAGGGGCAGGCAGAGCAGGTACTGGCACTTGAAAAGAGTTGGAAGAGGGGAAGTAATAGGGAATGTAGTGATTCCCATCGACCAGAACATGTAGCTGCAGGCCCGACGGGGGAGGGAGAGGCCCGTGATATGGAATATACAGGCTGTCATGGATGTGGACGTGAAAGTGAAGCAATGCTTCTGAATATCACATCTTGTGAGCACCATCTTTCGCTTCGAAGTAAGCCATGCTTACCTCTATTTCCTTGAGGCTGGGCTTGAGGAACTGGACTACTAGTGCTGGTGCGTCCAAAGTAATCGAGGACATGCTGGAGAAACCCGATCTGTGTGATCGAATTAAATCACTTCAAATAGTCCGTAATATTCTACTTACCAATCCCATCTCTCCTACCCCTTTCGCAAGACGAGTGTGTAGTGATTTTAAGTGCAAGACAAAGGAAAGATAGAAATTTCAATTTGCTCCCGCTTTTCGCTATGCTGGCTAAATGGTGGGCCGCAACCGCATTGGGTGAAAGCGCTTGGCGCAGATAAGCGCCTGCGTCGAGTCCGCTGTGGGTTTTGAAGGAGTTCATACGAGCACTAAGCAGAATGCAAGCAGATTTTCTGCGTGCAGAGTGAAGCGACGATTAGACGAGTCGAGCAGATCCGAGCAGAGGCAAGCAGAGGACGTGGGCAGAGGTGAGCAGAGTCGAGCAGAGTTGAGCAGAGTCAAGCAGAGTCAAGCAGGGATTGGGAGCAGAGGTAGCAGAGGCGAGCATGGTCAAGCAGAGGCAGACAGAGGCAGAGTACGGAATGAATGTCGTTGACAGAAGAGCCATTTGTGCCTGTAGAAGCTTGGGCACTATCAAGGTAACACCCTGTAACCGCGCCGAAGCGATCTGGGGTTCTTCCTCTATCAAGGTGAACTGGGGACAGTCACGATCAACGCAAAGTATCGCTATTAAAATCCTTGGACTTACCGTTTTCTTGTATATTACCGTTATAGTCATGCTCACCATACTCACTCTCTTACTTTCTTATGCGTTCTAGCGGTACCTTGATGAATGATTTGGCGACCATCGAATAGTTCGAATTATGGCGTCGTCTAATCCTGGTACCCGCCTCTCGCACTTCGAGGGAGCTTATGCCTTAACGGTTCACGTTTATTCACTATATGTGGCATTGGTGACGCTATTTAGGCCATGCAGTGAGGGGCAGAGTCCTTGTCTCTGTTTGGCGGGACACTGCTTGGTCCTGCTTGGCACTGCATAACTCGTTACTTTTCCTATGCCCCAGTGTAAGCCCGCCGCGTCCGAGTCCAACACTCAGGCCACCACCACCACCACCCCACCAGAACGCTGTCACCATTTCATGCTCAACAGCAGCCACACGTCCAGCACTCGAAGATGCAAGGCTTCCGCCAGCGAAGCTCAGCACGTTGCGTCGTCCATCCAACCAACAGGTAAGTTGTCAGATATGTTTCGTGTTCGCATGGCTTACTCGTTCATGCGTACAACAGCTAGGAGTGTCAAAGGTACGCAAAATTTCTTTCAAAAACTCTCGTGATAACTCGTTGGCTGAGGACGCTCATTTCAGCCCCGGTAGCACCGACACCTCTCGAAGCCCTTCAGTGTGTCGAGGATACTACGGCCGCCAACCGCAGTCTCAAGGCTCAAGCTACCTTTCTTTGGCGACGAGGAGGAGGAGTGCATGGGCCGCATGGCCAATAGGAAGAGAGAGGGGGCAATATATTGTAGATAAAATGCATTGTAATAGCTTGACTTTAATAATATGATGACTTGACCACGACTACTACGTGCTTTAATTGGCGGATAACGATCAGACGTGAAGACCTGGATGCGACTACTAGCGGATGTATTAATGTGCCATTTCTTCGGGATGTAGGCGACTACCAAGTGACTAAAAGGTCTGAAAGTATGTCACTTTCTCATCCCCAAATACTGCGTTTGGTCACCCTCGACAATGACGTGACTTTGTTCGGACTAAATAATGACAAAGATCCGACATAGCCTTTTTACTGAGTGTGACACGGTTACCCAGGTGTGCAAGGAGGTTTAGTCGACTTTGAAATTCTAAGCTATTGCCAGGAACGAGAAGTTTCTACGGGATAAGATTTTCGTTGATTGATGTTCGTTAATCGCTGCCTGGTTCTGGAAGCGCAGCAAGGCGACTTGCAAGTTGCAAGTACACCGTCTTGTCTTACGCCGACGTACGAAGCTATATCTCCAGTGGGTCACGATGGGATACTCCAAGCGATCCTGGAGATACTGACCTTGCGGCGGGCGTCGCGGGTACGTGAGCTTAGTAAAACTAATAGGCAGAATGCTCGTCGATCTGGTCTCTCATTCACTTCGCCTGAGCTCTGCAAAGTACGCCTACCTATTTACTCTGCCATTGAAACTTGGACATGAGCAACAGCGTACCTCAGCCCCCGCCCAATGCTCTGTCCATACGCCACTGAGTTGTGTCATGTCCACTGGTGGCAACTCGGACCAGAGTCAATGCATTAAGATCAGAATTTGTAGATGGCCCTGATCCCCGAACAGCGCCAGTTGGAACTCACACAAGGTAAGACAGTCTTAGACAGAAGAGGAGGACATTATTATTAGTGAGTAGGCTACGGTTTATGGGTTGACATATAAATCGTTGCTTGTAATTTAGTCAAGCTCCTCAAGCTGTGACCAGCTACGGGCAATCATCTCATCTTCATTATATTCCCTTTCAAAGATGCCCTCGTACTCCGATGAAAGCTCGCGCTTTCGGCCTCCGAAAAGAGCGCCAGCTGCGAGACCAAGCAACGGCAGGAAAGGCTCCGGGTTACGGGCCATGAGTTCAACGCTGCAAAGATAAGATTAGCACCGCAAGCGACTCAAAGCGGACAGAAGTTACTCACAGCTCCTCAGGCTCTGACCTGCTGATCAAGTCCAAATCCTCAGAGGTAAGATCGCCCAAATCACGCTTGCGGCGACCCTTGAAGATAGAGCTGACGGCGCTAATTCCAAGACCAAGCAAAGGGAGGAATGGCTCAGGGTTTCGCTGCACGAGTTCTGAACTGCATACGTGGGTCAAGGCAATTAGCTGGGTCACTCGCGCAATACATTTGGATCAGAGACGCACAGTTCATCATTGTTGAGGCGGGTGATCAACTCCAGATCATCAGTCGACAGGTCACGCTTGCGGCCTCCGAACAGGGCACCAGCTGCGAGACCGAGTAGAGGCAAGAAGGGCTCAGGGTTGCGCTCAGAGCTATCAAAGATAACAGATTAGACCCACTACCGGTGCAGAGGTAAAGCATAAGCACTTACAGGTCTTCAGCATCGTATCGAGCGATCAACTCCTCGTTCTCCAAATCACGCTTGCGGCCCTTGAAGATCGAGCCAATAGCGCCGGCTGCAAGACCAAGCAAAGGCAAGAATGGCTCGCGCTCAACCAATCCTTCTTCGGATGCTGAAGATTGGATGGGAACAGCGACCACGATGGAAGGGACCAGGGAGGCAACGACAGCGGTGGTGGAGAGGATAGTAGCGAGATGGACCATATTGAATATGAAAGGGGTGGTTAAGGGATGAATAAATTGTAGGATTAGATTGCTTGTCGCGTTGCTCGTCCTGCGAGTTCTTGTTTGCGAACCGTATAATTTGACGGTGACTGGATGTGGGAGGCCTGCTCTGAGGAACCTCTCCCATATCGTCGTAGGTTTTTATAATCACCAGGCTTGGTCTATTCATAGTTCATTAGGATTGCAACAGGGAAGGAAGAGAACATCCGATGACATCGATCATTGGCAGGGGCAATTCACCGCCCATCGTGGAACGCGGGCTTCTTCTGTAGACACGGGCGTTGTTTCCAGACGTCTCATCAAACCCCAGAAGACAGCGCCTGTGCTTCTCAAGACTGGAATCCGGAGCGTGTTTGTCAAGGTCTTGCCTAATAAAGCAGCGATCATCTTTGTGTTATATGAAAGTAGAGCGCCAGCCGGAGGATTCGGTGGTCAGAGTATAGACTTTGGCCGATCCACTCAGGATGCATGGAAGCGATAGCCGATAGCGCGCAGACTGACACAGGGTTTGCTATTGGGATTCCATACAGCTGAAAGAAACCTCTACACGGAACAAACGGGCTTCCAGCGCTACGCTATTTGTGGAACGAGGAGTGGAAAGCAGCATCCTGTGAATTCATTCATCCCCATCAATTGTGGCAGGACGAGGACTGCCCCTGTTATGATCAGAAACGCCATCCTTCAAGGCTATAACCTAGAGCTCGGGTACGCTTCGTCGCTCTGGTTTTCATACACCCTCTCATTCACCGAAAGAGGAGGGTCCTCGTCGGACTGATCGCGGTGATCATGAACCATGACCTGAGGTGGAGTTTATCGCGACCTGGCTTCCCTCTGCGTAAATAGAGGGTCTCGCAGGCAAAAAACCTATGTAAGCTTTATTCAGCCTCCCTTAAGTACCTGTTATAGCTTCCTTATACCTCTCATTACGTCCCTCCACCAATATACGACAAGTGTTGGCGGGCGCCTATGAAGTACGCCGGATCCTGCGACATCGGATCAAACGCGAATCCCTCATTCGAGTTCACCAATATGTTTGCTCTGCCTTCCACACATGCTAGCAGTCCCGAGAACATACTCAAGTGCAGGTCCCATTCTTGTTTTAATCATACATTTATGTGTACAATACACCTAGCATACACCACGTTGAAGTCGATAAGTTTAATCCATCTCTTCGAGATGCTCGTATTCGCGGCTGGAGAAAGGCTCGATTAGAAGGGGTTAAGCTGACAACAACCAGTAAACTCACGCATCCAACGATTCAAACTCGAAATCTCTCTCGGCGAGGTCGAACATGTCTGCGTCGATTTCTCTTGCCTCGAACTCCAACTCGTCAAAGTTGCGCATCTCCAATTCTTCGACATCGTCAAATTCTCGCATCTCGAGCTCTTCGTCAAATTCCCTCGCATCGAACTCGAGAGCATCGTTGAGGCCTCGCATCTGAACAGAGAGCTCCTCCAAAAGTTCACGCATGGCAAGCTCGTCAATCTCTTCCAAGTCACGCTTCTTCCTCCTGCCACCGGTCAAGCTACCGAGGATACCCAAGCCGGCTTTCCTATTGAGGGTTGAGTACACAAATCACGAGGACAATGGGGCAAACGGATTAACGTACACAAGGCCAAAGAAGGGCTCCCTTTCGACCAATTCTTCGTTCCCTGTAATGGTGAGGTCACGCTCGTATACATCGGCGTCAAAAGGAGCGGCGAGGGCAGGCAGAGCCATGGAAGAGAGGAGGGCGACGGTAGCGAGGAGGGTGACCTTGGTGTTGGAAGGCATGCTGAATTCGTTTGAATAATGGAGTAGAAGGTTTGGTGAGTAGGGTATGTCACAGATATTCGTCCTGCGAACTACTGGGGTTGGTTTGGGGGAGTGAGACCGGCTGAAGAACAAGCTTCCATGGGGGCCAGGGTTTTATAGTCTTGCAATCGAGGCTGCATCGTGTGCACTTGGTGATACAAGGGAACTTCTGGGCATCCGGCACTCAAATCACGGTATTCGGCCTCAGCATGTGCACAAGTGTACTTTGTTACAAGCCAACATATTGATAAGGTGGCCCCACAAAGTCCTATCCGTCTTTGTTCCCAGGTGCTTCCAAAGATACAGACCAGAAGAGGATAACGACTCCCGCTGTGAGTTCAGGGGTAAGAATCGCGTCACTTCTGCACAAAGCGCCATGAGCATAGGAAGGATAGCCACTCACACCTAGTTCTACTGACGACATCCAACGGGCGCTCAACGGGAGAACATTTGAACTGCAAAGATGCAAATCATTATTCTCATCATTGAAACACTTCGGCAATTGATACTTGCAGGCCATTTCATTGACGACATCTACTGATGATCTCTCCGTCGCGATGATACACCTCGCCAAGATTGTTGAACAAAGACAATGTAGGCTCGGCATACATACTCAGTTTCCTTTCGGGGACAGCCTCTGGTTGTGCGGTTTCAAGCAAGGTTAAGGGGCCAGAGCGCCCTCGGAAACCTTGAACAGCCTTCGGAAGACTCAGAGACAAACAAATGCACTCAGATGCCGTTCCGCCGCTGCCTTGGCTCTATCCTTGACCAACTGGAACCAGTGTCAATGTCATCGTCTGCCCGCACATTCGAAACGACCCGAAAACTTCTCATACGTTCTTGCTTCGTCCATCGTCCCTGGATATTCGCGTCAACAAGCTTGTGACGTGGCTCTACTGCTTTAGATTTGCGCTACTGTGCTATCTGCTGGGATCCCGTTCCTGAAAAACCCTTCACGCTCGCTTTATGTGCATACTCTTTCGAAAGCTTGCCCTTGGTTCGATGATTCGTGTTTCCACTTGCCCTTGTCTCGGTTTCAATCCTGATACAGCTAACCAGCCGAGTATCACCTCTCTGACCATCTTGGGACTGGTTCTTTCCATGGAACAGAATCGATCGATGGAAGCGTCTACGACTCCCACATAATGCATAATGCATGATGATTTGCGTTCGGGATTTCCCCGCAACCCTAGATAGGCGCCGCGACGAAGCATATGTACAGCCCACAGGTGTCTACGAAGGGTCGGGTTTACCCTGTGCACTTGATATCGACGCCCACTCGACGCCTACATGAAGCCTACAGCCACCCACAAAGATGGATGAAGTATAAATTCTCGCTAGCAAGGAGGGGCGGTCCTTACAGCTGGTCTGTCACCCTTGAACGTTGATCGTTCCATTCTCACCCCGCAGGTAGGTCAAGCTCATGCTGCCGTGATCGTGGATTGTAATTCGATGAATGTTCTGACACTCGGACACAGATCTAAACAGCAATTCAATTTCTCAATGAAGTCCTCGCTCCTCAGAACCATAGGCGGTTGCCTCGTCCTCCTGAGTTCCATCCTCAGAAGCAGCTCCTTACCCATCGAATCCGTTCCATATGTGAGTCGACTCCCAGCCGATTGCATTTAGGTGCTGTTCCAACATTTTGCTAGAGGGGCGCAGTGGATTATGCCGGATACCCTGCCACAGATCCCGCCAAGGCCTATCCTCCACCTCCCCCGCCTGTACCAATCGTGCTGCCGTTTGGTTTTCAGCCCATTGGTAAACCTATTCCGCACGTGGATCTCAAGGTCGCACTTCCTCCACATGCGAAGGCATGGCCTCAGTAAGCACATCTTTCTCTGATCTTGGTTCAAGTCGTAAATGGAAAGCTTCCCCAGAAGTATGTCTCCCACTTCCAGCTCAGGCTCGTCGACTCTGGTCTCTCCTGCTTCATCTGGTGCTCGACCTGTGCCCCAGCGAAAGCAGACGTTGTATCAGGCAAAAAACAGGCCTCCCACACCGTTCAGGCGACCTACTCTGAAGAAACGACAAATGTTGCCAGCTCCTCACTGGCATCCCTCTATGGGTATGACACCTCGTCCAGCGACACTAACGGAGCCATTCATTCCTCCTGGCTTCTCTGACCCCAAGCCGACACCCAATCCGGCGAAAGGAAAGGGTGGGAAACCAAAGGAGATAGATGGCTATGAAGGGGATGATGAGAAGGGGCGGTTACGGAAAACGACAGGGTTGGCCGCGCCTGGGTATGGAAGCGATAGTGATGCTCCATCCTCAGCTCCTAGACGGAAGGCTGGCATGCAGGCGGTTCCATCGAGAGGTACACCGCCAGGCAAGAACCTTCCTTTACCCGGGACGAAAGGCAACACCGCAAAAGGACAGGCCAAACCTCGCAAACCCGTTCCTAATGCTGGGAAGAGGCCGCCTGTCCCCAAAGGCGCCAATGTACGTCGGCAGGGTCGTGGTACGCCGAAGAGCCATTCTCGCAGCAAATGATTTTGAGATTTTACATGGGAGGTGGCAAGTTCTTTGTATGTACCCAAGCAATATGAATCTGTTTTGGTGAGAATTCTCGAGCGATACAGTGGCTTCTACGTCCTTGCAGGTTGTTCCAGCAAGGCGTGTTTAAGCCGCTGCCGTCTCGACTGGCATTCCTCCACCTTGCAAACAGGAGCAGGGGGAGGATTACTGCGACAGACTGCATCATTGCTGCTGCAAGTGATCTCTTCTTGACATCGTCCTTGACCCTTCTCAGTTATAGGACCTCAGAAACCGTGCCAGTGTGAGCTTCGAAAAGGATCATAACCACCACTCCAGGTTCTTCACTTCGATCAATAAATGACAATTTTCGAGGAATCTTAGGGAGTATATTATCCACGCCCATGACTGACGTTGAAATTTATATTATATGCAGGACATCTCAAGGAGTAGTTGAACAATATGAGACCCACTACCAAAGCGAAGAGCCGAGACGTGAAAAATCGTCTATCAAACGAGAGATACTCGACTGCCCTGCCGTATCTGATGGGTTCGCCTGCGTGGCATTGGAGCCAACGCGTTGGGAATGAACCCGCAGGATCCCTTCGACTTCTTTCCGTTTGTAACGTATAGCCAAATGCAAAGCGGTCCTTCCCTCCCTGTCTCGCTGATTGACATCGATCTGAGGATGTGCAAGAAGGGCTTTGACAACAGCTGGACGCGTGACCGCATACATTAAAGCGGACCAGCCTCGTGCCTTGTCCACCAGGTTGACGTTGATCTTGGGATGAGCAAGGAGGAGGTTGACCACGTCTGTCTTTCCAAATTGAGAAGCGAGGATTAGCGGTGTAGCGTCGTGCTCGACGCTTAACCTTTGGTTGACGTTGATCTTTGGATCGGCGAGGAGTAGCTCGACAGTGGCCGTGTGGCCAGCTTGCGACGATCGATGCAGGGCGGTAGCCCCTCCCTCACCTGCCTGATTGACCTTGATCTGAGGATGGGAGAGAAGGACTTTGACGACGTGTTCGTGTCCGAGATCCGATGCCCAGATTAGCGGCGTCCAGCCATTCTTGTCTGCAACATTGACAAGGACTCGCGACAACGAAAGAAGTTCCTTGACGGCAAGTGGGGAGTTTCCTATGCATGCGAGGTGCAGCGGCGTCAACTCTTCCACTTGTGCCGTGAGATTTGGATTTCGGAGGTATGCTGGGCCAAGCAGTGACACTGGAAGATCAAAGTAGGCGAGAACGTGAAGTGGGCCAAACAGGCCCAACGTCCCGTATTTGTAGGGGAGGATGGGAAAAGCCTGACATCCTTGCACAAAATCCGTCAGACGACGCGTCGTAGCTTCGTCTAGGAGTGATCCACGCGCATGGTCTGCCCATGCGTAATAGGCGTATTCGAGAAGAGGAGCCGATTTCAAGGCAGTGTTAAGATCTTCGTTCGACGCCAGTACTGATCGCTGGAGCCCACAGTCGGTGAGGCCTACCATGCAGACTGTGGCAAGCAGGCTATGTGGAAAGGGGACGACTTTCACGAGGAGGGCTTGAAGTACATCTTTAGCCGTATAGTCTAGGGAAGTGATGAGGATTTTCTGGTCGACGAGGACCAAAGAAAGAACTCACGGACGAGCCGTACTTGTTTGGTTTCCTTCTCGATTGCTAGAAGACCACCACAGGCGCCGACAAGTGTTTCGGCAGCGACCAGCCGACGAGGCTCAAAGACGTGCGTGTCGGGACACGTCCCAACGGCATGGCGTAATTCCTCAATGGAGAGCGATCTTGTAGCGTATAGTACCCACGTCAAGACGTTCATAGCGAGCATGGTCTTCCCAAGCGACTGGTTGATGATACGATCCCATGTTTGGGAATACACGTCTGCGATCTGAGGTGGAAACTCCTCGAGCGTCTTCTCTAGCTCATGTCGACTGGTGCACTCTCGTAGAGCCTTCAGCTGCAGAGATGCGTGCAGGAACCTAGAAATAGGTAAGAGGAAGGTTGCACATCGATACGTGGTACTCACATGCCGCTACAGTTCCGCTTGATCGTCAATGTGATCCTTCCTCCTAGACCAGGGCTTGAAGTTGCGAGAATGGCCTGAAGCTCCATGCTTCGCGATATCTCCTTGCTGATGTGAACGTCTAGGTCACGATCCTGAGCGCATATGGGGAAGCGATGGGTGTTGGGAAAACGAGCTTCAAGTCCATTGAGAGGCCGGGAAGTGATGAACAGCTTCACGTTAAGCGTTGTCAAGCTTTCGAGCAGATCGATTCGAATATCGGCGGGAGCCTCGTCGAGGGCATCGAGGAAGTAGAAGGTGCTCGCCTTTAGCTCTGAGGTGAAGCGCTTCAACAGCCCGAGGAGCTCCTTCGTTGATGGTTCCGTCTTCTCGCGGGCGTGTCTGACATAGACTTCATTGCAGAGCGGGAGAGCGGCCGGGTGACGCTCGATGGTTTGCTTGACCAAGATCTCCAGTAGGTCTCGGACCGTGAGTTTGCCATTGTCACTGTAACGAATGTAGAGGAAGCCAACGCAGACGGGGGTCGTTGCAGCCTTTGCATGAGCCTCGACAGCGTTGATGGCGAGTGATCTGGAATATATGAAGATGAGAATGAAAAAGAATGGAAGAAAAGTAGACAACGCACGCCAGGACCGATTTCCCAGCACCGGCTGCAAGGAATCATGATCAGTCCAAGTGAGAGAGATGGTAACGCAGAGCTCACGCATGCCCGAACCCCATAGGATCCGTATATAACCATCGGATGCCAGCCAGATTGTAAACTCATTCCATACGTATATCCAATCCCCTGTCCCCTCTGTCGCCTTGCCCAAGGTTTCGATATGAATATCTCGCAGATTTGGAACTTTGTCCAGGATAGGCGGTTTGGCTGGGCTTTCCGCCGCATAATGATGGTGGTGGACGTGGTGGTTGTGTATCTGGACCAGATCTCTCCCAACAACGTTCACATCCCCACTACCAATCCGAACATTACTCAACACCTGGCTGGCGACTTCACGAGATCCTGAGGGTCGGACCAGATCCTGGGAGTGTGGTGCATCGAGTTTGTCGTCCTGGTGGCGTATGTTAGGATTGTGGGCTACAGACGAAGATCGGGACTCACCATCGCTGCACATTTAGGTGACTGTCAATCCTGGCATGGTTGGAGAGGAAGGGTGTCGCTGCAGCTGACCTCAGTGTGCGACTGGCGCCCACAAACCAACACGTGGTGATCCTGAAATAGCCCGGTGCTTCGTGAAACACAAATCCATATACATCAACCCAGCAAACGGTAGTCTCGGAGTCCCAGACGTTTTCGGTCGTGATGCCTAATTAGGCATCACACCCTTAAACGTCTGGGTACCAACCAACGACATTCGCAGGGGTATGCGTTCGGGGATTTCGGGGATTCTCGGGCTTTCTCCGAGCACCTTCAGCAGTCCATTTCCTCGTCGTACCGACGTCTACATCTATGTGTGCAGGCAAATCATTAACTTAGATACTCTATATACAAGTTTGGCTCCTCAAAAATGCGGAGAATCCGGTTATTGTGATGTTTTGTACCTCTTAGCGACAATTTTGAGGGCCACATGGAATTGCCCCTTGACGCGAGGTCCTCCTAGCCATTTTCGCTCTTTGGTAGCCAAGCGATCAGGGAAGGAGTATGGATAAAATAGCACTTTAATATTTCACGTAGGGGAGGGTGGTTCTGGGCGAATAAAAGTATCTTTTTTGCTACTGAAATCTAGGTCTAAATTCTAGGATATATGTAGTCGGTATTGACCACGCAGCTGCAGGGGCATGCCTAAAGATGTCTTTCGCAAGAAAAGAGGAATTATATATGTCTTCACTGTGGCTTTGGAGTAACACATGGCTGTCTATGGACACCCAGCCGGACAGAGACACTCTTGTGAAGACTTGGGTATTATCGAGTGAAATGAGTCGTAAAATCGGTAGCTAAATAACATAAAGGCGTTCTGGAACACAGAGAATTGCTTCAATGTGTAGCAATAGGTCGGCACGACGAGGGAATGGACTGCTGAAGGTGCTCGGAGAAAGCCCGAGAATCCCCGAAATCCCCGAACGCATACCCCTGCGAATGTCGTTGGTTGGTACCCAGACGTTTAAGGGTGTGATGCCTAATTAGGCATCACGACCGAAAACGTCTGGGACTCCGAGACTAAGCAAACGGCAAGTTAAGCGGATACCAGCGCCTGTGGAACAGGGCTCACCGATTAGTGACCGTGTCAGGGAAGATGTTGTCTTTTGAAAGTGGGTAAGAGAATGGAGGTATCGAAGTAGGGCCACTTACACGGCTTAATAGTAAGAGAATGAATCTACCTTCATGAACTATCACGTTTCAACATGGAACTCGTAGCTCCTGTCGCAAAAGTGCTTTACTACTCCTAGGAGTGCTTCTACATCTCAGTCGTTTAAGCTTGAACGACAAAGCACAACGTGGTTGCATTCGAGAGGGCAATAGGCGCAGAGTGAGGCTGACCACGGTCCACTATGTGTCACCCTGGAACAAGAGGTTGAGATCATACTTCATCAGCGATTGCGGCTCAACTCTTAAACATGATACTGAGAGAGCAGTTAGCTGTGTATTCGTGTTGCGCTCGGGCAATTCCTGACGAACGATATGGTCTTGTCGCTAAGATCGTTAAACCGAGTCTATCCACAGGAATCAATGGAATATAAATGCAAAGGGCAAATATAAGCATCGTCCGGTAGCAAGATGTCAGAGAGTATGGGATTTCGAGAGTAGTGGCGCAGTGGTCGAGGTCAAAGGTGCATTCGTCCAGCTCAACGGTCAGATCAATCGCCTATGACACAATTATGCTCCCACGCTCAATGCGGAGCGCCCGAAGAAAATCACCTTTACCTCTCATCCTCATTCCCAGTTCCAACTTGACCTTTGTCCTCGTTCGTCGTCGTCATTCTTTCTCATGTGGCAGTAGTCCCTTCATGCCTTCTTGCAACATCTAAGTTGCTAGGCGCCTTGGATAGGATACCCATGTCAAGCAAGGGAGCCTTCCATTTCAGGGTCACGAATAGGGCCAGGGATAGGGCCAGGGATAGGATTAGGGATGGCCCTGGGAATTGCGGGGTCATAACTTTTTTATCTGATCTGGAGTTTGTTCCCGCCTTGCGATCATCCACCATGGACACACGCCCAAAACTCCTCCTTGACAACGTTTACGAGGTGCTCGGGCTCGTTGAGCATTCCCCATGGGCTCCCCAAAATATCTCAAGAACTCTCCAGAGCTGTGCTTTGGTATCGAAAGGATGGAACGCTATCACCCGACCTCTGATTCTGCAGTCTCTGAGCATCAGCTTCACGGACCTGGCGAATGAACGGATTGCGACGCTCCACGAAATCCTCGATGGTGACCCCAGCTCCGCTGGTAGGGTGCGCCGTCTCAAACTTCGCATCCAATGCACTATGGAAATGATGATAAACTTCGAGGAGTGCGGAACGAGTCTACTCGCGCTCGTGAAGCGCTTCACGGGGCTCACCCATCTCTTGGTAGACCCAAGTGATAGTCTCCATCCATGGATATACATAGAATCCTATTGGATTCACGCTATTACCGATCCACAGAGAGAGAGCCTCACTCACATCTTGACTCTGCCCTCGCTTCAAGTCCTAGACTTACGAGGTCTCGAATTGCCGCCATCCATTTTCGTTCATCATCCCAATCTCGAGCATCTAATCCTTGCATACGGGTGGGAATGGATCCAACACGAACCTCCTCTCGTTTCCCCTTACACTGAAGGGTTTTCCGCCCTCAAATCCCTCACCATTCATCTTCACGGCGTCGTGACCAAGAGCGAAGTCGTGGATACCCCTCAAGCCCACACACTTTCGCAAATGCTTGATACCCACCCCCAACTCTTCCGTTCCCTTGCGTCCTTGGATGTGCACTCCCTCGTCGAGAAAATCCAAGATCTTCGTGCTGTCCTCCATGCAACGCGAGGTACACTGGAGCACTTCGCATGCGGTCTGACCTGGCAGCGTTTGGAAGCACCAGACTACAATCCTTGGTATCCTCCTTCCCTTTCTGAGATTGAAGAAACCTTCAAACTGGATTTCGAGCAAATGTTGCACCTCACATCGATCGAACTTCGCTACGACTCGCCTGAGTCGCTGGGCTTCCCTCCAACCTTCCAAACCATCCTCTCGACCTTGAACACCATCCAATGGAAGACGATCGAGAAATTCAAGCTTATCCTCGTCGCTGAGTTTCCAAAGGGCGCCCCTCACACGACTATGGCGCCTGAAGAATACTGCTACCAACTCGATGACATGGTCTCAAAGCACACCATTGCTTCGGGAAAGACCGTCGGGAACCGGCTGGACGAGATCCAACTGTGGATCCTTCACAACTGTCACAGCAATAAAAGAAAAGTCAGTCTGGGGCAGAACTTGAAGGCAGAGCTTTCTTCCCTTTGCTTGCTGAACAGGCGACCTGTCGCCCTGAGATGAAGCTACAGTGCCACGTTTGGGAAAACTATTGGCATCCAGAACACGAGGCCTACTTGATAGGTGGCTGGAAGATGACTACAGAGGACAAAGCCGAGTTTGGTATCGTTGATTAGAACCTGAAATTCAAATGTGATCGACTTACACCCTTTACATGACTCGCACCCTTTAGAAGAGTGCGGATTGATTCCTGGTATGCCCAACCCTTGGCTCAGACTGTGAAATCTGAGTTGAGGTATGATCGTCAAATCTTTGGGGCAAACAATAGCTTCAAACCCAACATAATCTAAAAAAGTGCACAAGATTCACTGGAGAACCCTTCCACGTTAGCACGCATGGCTTGGGTGGCAAAAATATATCATCATACTTGGAATTCACGAGCCAGTCCAGATTGTGCAGGGATAATGTTACCCTGACTGGGACACAGCGGATCTTATCTAGTCTTGATTCTTTGATCAAAGACACGACATTCTTCTTCCCAACCTCACCATGGACAAGGGCCCACAACTCCTTTCTGACAGCGTTTACAAGGTGATCAAGCTCATTGAGCACTCTCGATGGGCTCCCCCCGACATCTCAGGGTCTCTACAGAACTGTGCTTTGGTGTCAAAAGCATGGAACACTATCACGCGACCCCTGATTCTAGAGTCTGTGTGCATCAGCTTCACTGGCCCAGCAGGTGAATGGATTGCGACACTCCAAGAAATCCTCGACCTTGACCCAAGCTATGCCGGTATGGTATGGCAGCTCAAGCTTTCCATCCGGTATGGGCAAGGGCAGATAGGTTATGAGAAGCATGGGGAAAGTCTGCTTGCGTTCGTGAAACACCTCACAGGCCTTACTCATCTGTTGGTGGATCCAAGCGATGGGCTCCGTTCATGGGAGTGCTTGTCCTCCCTTTGGCTGAAATCTCTTCCCACACCAGCGCAAGAGAGCCTCACATACATCTGTGCTCTGCCCTTGCTTCGAGTCCTAGACTTCCGAGGTCTGGAACTACCACCATCTGTTTTTGTTCACCATCCTGCTCTCGAGCATCTCACCCTTGCCTACAGGTACAAATGGATCCAACTGTTGATCTTATCTTATCTTATCAGATGTAGATTAGATTCGACTTGTGACCTTCGGTCTATACTCCTCCAGATACATTCTTATGAGGCTATGCATTATTAACAGCATTCGTCATTCTTTCGTCTTTACGACTCATACTAACTCATACGCTTACTCGTCACACATGTGACTGCTTACTCAGTCCTTACACAGCTCTATTATAGTACGCTCTTTATGTATATAAGGACTCTCGTAGCTACCTCAATCTATATCGTTTTAACCTACGAACTAAGTCACTGCCTATAGCCTACAAGCTACTCGGTAAGACTCTACTCGCTAGTCGCAGTAGTGTTCTTCAGGTTATGAGCGCCAAAGCTCAGTAGTTGCGCTGTAATGGCTGCACTACAAACTTGGTTGGCACTGTAATGGCTGCCTCCATAGACTGCTACAAGTCTGCGCTTAATTGCTGCGACTATGCATGTCTAACCAAGTGGCTGATAGGCCGAACCTATGCCTTTACTCTGCGCTGTTATGGCAGCAGAGATCTGCGCTGTAATGGCTGCAGAATGGGGCAAAGAACGTGCTGTCATGGCTGCTTTCTTTGATTTGTGATATACGTTGCTGACGAACCTTGCTTTGACAGATCTCAACAATCAATATGTCTAACAATGCTCACAGCAACATCCCCATGCTCGATGGTACCAACTACACTGCCAAAATATCAAGATGTTGACACAACATTTCGGCCGTCACATGTGGTCATGTAAATCCCAGCAGTCATCCAGCGGATCAACACCTGGCCTCAACAATTAAGTCGTCCTAATACCACACTGTCCCCATGTCCATGTTTTAGCGAGGTGTTTACAAACATGGACAGCATGTTTTATGGCCAGCTGGCACGACAACCGTAAATATTCGATTTTCTGCTCCTTTTTCTGCTTGAAATTTATTTGCTTCACTTTTCATGAATTGGATTTGGGTTGAGCGGAGAATGGGCATTGTATTTGGATCGCGCAAGTACTACAGGTATGATTCGTATACTACAGTAAGGATTAAGTATACTACTGGGTACGTATTCCATCCTCTCTATGCGACGTCCGTTCTCCTCTCCCGGGTTCCTCCTAGTGACGGGGACAGTGCTGTTCAGACAAAGAAGGAGCATATCGAGTAACTTGACGTACCACTGGTTCTAGCTGCCTGGAACCATGCTTTCCTTCCTTCTATCCCTGACTGAAACTACAAGAAGAGCAATCTGGAGGAACATGGATGTTAGCATCGAGAACACATATCGAATGCCAATAAAAACAAACCTTGACTCGCAGCGACGGCACCCAAAATATGACGAATGGAGAGAGGAATAGGAATAGATGGGGCTTACCGTAGACGTTTGAACTGTCTGAGCGACAGAGATTACGAGGCAGGGAGCAGTTGAGGGAGGGTGAATGGAGGTGGGACGTGACAAGGATTGACGCGAGTTTGGCCAAAAGAGTGAGTGTATTTTGCGGAGCTTGAATTGATGGTCGGCGTAACACCCTGAATTCATCGTTCCAAGGGCACATTCCTCTAGAGCCCCTCCCTCCACAACCTTCCTGACCCTTAAATAAATCGATAGTATAAGGCAAAAAGATGTTCGTAGTCTATTCTCTCATCCTTGCATAGCAAACATAACTACCTGTTCATGTGTCCTTCTCCCATTTCCCTCGGAGCGAAAACATGGTGCCCATATTTCTAGGAAATATGGGAGGCGCCTACTGAACAATGGACCCAAAATATTCTCGCTCTCACAGTGCCACCAGGTCGAGTCCAGCTGTCCTCATGAGAACTCCGAGCTGGAATCAATGTGTCAAACTAGATCAGTTCCGAGTTTAGACATTTTGGGGGTGTACATGGATTGGGCCATGCGTGTGGAGCAATACCTCCAAATGCAACGTCTTGCGTCGTACATTGATGGTTCTCGTCCTATCGAGCTCGCTTCAGAAGCCACTGCGGCAGAGAAGCTGGCTCAGGAAGAGAAAATCCTGAAATGGGACCAAGACGATGACCAGGCCATGGGAGCACTCCTCCTCCGCATCAACAAAAATGTCTGCACCCAAGTTGCAGGCAAAGGCACGTTGAAGGAGTTATGGGACGCTCTCAAGGAGCTCTATGGTACTCCGGGCCTCGCTGCGATCTTTGCAGATTTCAGCCGAGCGATCAAGTTCCGCATTGGAACTGGAGATCCTCGTCCTGCAATCGCCGAGCTCCAGAATTACCTTGGTCAACTTGCTACGAACGAGGTCGAAATCGATTCGTTCATCGAGGCTATGATCTTGATCAGTAGCCTTCCTACCAAGTACGACAATACCGTCGCCATTCTCCTTAACAACAAAAAGGAGAAGCTCACCTTCGAAGCAGTCGTCAAGGCCATCACGGCCGAGTACGATCGCATCGCCAACCCGGCTACCCTCAACAAGTTCACTGGCATCAAAAGGAACGGGGGGGAACCCTAACTTCCGCCAGCAGCAACAGGGGCAGCAGAAGGATTCCGGCAACTCGAGTAATCAAAACTCGGGTTCTTACCAGAACAAGGGGAAGAAGCGCGGATCCAAGGGTGGCAACAAGAAGAAGGAGAAGGAAAGGAAGTTGCAAGGTCACAGCTCCCACATGGTACAGGCTGCCTTCTTAGGCGACCATCTCGTCTCTCTCGCTCCTCAGGAGCATGTGCCTCCCCAGGCCAAGGTCTTGGTCCTCTCATTCGTGAAGACCGGACCCTCTATCGTCCAACGCTCCGTTGATCTCACTCCATCCACCCATCTCCCCGTCTCGGCTGCTAAAGCCAAAGACGCTCTGTCTACCAACACCTCGTGCTATCCCGACGTGGAACGCGCCAGGAAGAACTGCGCTAAGCTCGATTTACCAAAAACCGCCCGCAACCTCAAATCCTTCGAGGAAGCGGATAAGCGGAAGCGAGCACTTATTGACCGCATCAGTTCTCCCAGGCCTTCCAAGCGTCAACGATCATTCGAGCCCACCGAACAGGCTGAGGTGCATGAGGCCAGCTCGCCTCTGCACCAACTCTCATCTCCCCCACTGGCACAAGGTGGATCTGGAGAAGGGGTCGACGTTCCCGAAGCAACCATGGTGCATCAATCTAGATTGCCCATTGAAAGGGACGGCTCACAAGCACTGGACGGACTCAGTGACATTGACACCTTGGGCAAAGACGACGACAGTGTCTCCCTCAGCGACGAAGGCGAGGACCCATCGCTCTTCGGCGCCCCCAAGACGGTCTGGGAGAGGATCTGCGACGGCGAACTGGAGGACCCGCTCCACCCCGATGACGAAGTCTCCGACTGGGGCTCCGACGACGGGATGGGAGGCGAACATCCAGATCGTAATGGATCAGATCGTGTTTCAGATGCAGAACCATCCGTCTACCTACCGGACTGGGACGCTCTGAGGACTGGTCACTTCGACGACGATAAGTACGTCCCCTCTGTTTCTACCAGGAAACACTTGGCTGACTCATTGCCTCCACAGCCTCTTCAACTAGATATGAATAGCTTGGACGATAATGTATCCCTAGAATTTTGCTGTGCAATTAATTCTATTGTTTCGATTCACGATTCATCGAATACCGCTAAGTGTAAAGATGCGAACTGCACTTCCTGTAAGAAATTTGAGACATTCATACATTGGATGATGGACTCAGGGGCATCAATGCACGTTACCCCCTCGAAAGAGGACTTGTTCGATTACAAAGAAGTTAAGAACAGTCCATTGGTTAACACCGCTTCCAAGGGTACAACCCTGTCCATAAAAGGAATTGGAAAGCTTCGAGTGATTCACACCATCAAAGGTGCTGATGGTAATGATCGAGACGTGGAATCTATCATCGAACCAGTCTATCACATCCCCAACCTATCGACTCGATTGTTCTCTACGGGAACTTTCTTGAGTCAACCCAATACTACCCTTTGGGGTGATTCCCTAAACATGGGTATCAACGATTCTGATGGGAGAAATCTCATTAAGGGTCATCCACTTCATCCGGACGACAGGATTTATTGGGTGTCTGTAAAGAACTCGAATGGATCGCCGATGCAAGTGCAGAAGGTCTCTGGACCACCTGTCAATTACGAGGTCATGCATAAGCGCTTTGGTCATCCATTGCGGGAAGTGCTCAAACGAGCCAAAAAGCATACCACGAACTTCCCACCTATGGTGGAAATTCCCAAACATGAACCTTTGTTGCACGCAAGGGAAGATGTCGCTTGAGCTGTTCCCGGCTTCAAGCAAGCGTGTGAAGCGCAGATTCCAGAAGATCCATTCGGATCTAAAAGAATTCTCTGTCGAGTCATACCACAAATTCAAACATTTCATCTCCTTCTTTGATGATTGCACGAGTTGTGGATCGTGTGTCCTTCTTCGTCTGAAGAGTGGATCAATCCAAGCGATCAAAGACTTCGTCACCATGGTTGAAACTCAATACCATGAGAAAATCGAAGAATGGCAGGTGGATGGTGGTGGAGAATTCATCAATGATGAACTGAAAAGTTTCTTCAAATCAAAAGGAATCAAGCTATCAATTAGCGCTCCGTATATGCATCAGCAGAACGGACGCGCTGAGCGCTTCAATCGCACTATCATGGAGAAGGCTGAGTCAATGCGTCACGACACTTGCCTGCCCCAATCCTGGTGGGAATTTTCCGTTCTATATGCCGTTTACGTGTATAACTGGACGCCTCTCAAGCGTCTTGGTTGGATTACTCCACACGAGGCTGTAGAAGGAGAAGTTCCAGACGTCTCTAAATTGAGAGTCTTTGGATGCAGTGCCTGGGTGTATATTCCCAAGGAACAAAGATCTAACAAGCTCCTTCCAAGGTCGGAGTATATGATCTTCCTAGGATTCCCAGAAGGCATGAAGGCGTATCTATTCATGAGATCTCCAAGGAATGTTCTATTCAAAGCGACTACTGCTTGCTTTGATGAACTTCACTTCCCAAGGTGTCCTGACGCCAAACCACCTCAAGACCAACCACGAGTTGAAGACTACCCACCTTCCTCGTTTGGCAATGATGGACCTCCATCTGAATCTGGAGATGATGACGACGACGACGATTTCCTTCCTCGTCCATCCCCAAACTCTCAAACCCCTAAAAGAGGTAGCGGTCCTGATCGTGACGATGATCGGAACGCTGGTGAACCACCAGCTGACCAGCACCCACCGAACCCTGTGCCGGGAAATCCTCCAGGTGATGCACCTAGGAGATCAGCGCGGGATTGGACCCAAACCAAGCCTCGGCCTGGCGATGTCTACGGAAATAAAAATCCAACACAAAAGCATCAGATGGATAGGAGAAAAGCACTTGATAATGATGACAGACAGCCATCTGGATCTAATCAAGGTGCTGAAAGCATGGAAAAAGGTGTTCCCGCGCCAAAACCTGCTACTCCAATGTCCGAAAGTGACTCTGATTCGACTTTTGACATTCCTGAGGACTTAGAACGCTTAGCGCATGAAGGGGGAGTTAATTTTATGCATTTCCTGCTTTCTAAAGCGGTTTTGCCTCCAGTTCCTTCTGTCGATAGCGCTCCATGCGAGTGGACGTTTAAAGACATCTTGCAGATGCCACCGCAGGAGAAGAAAGGATGGATCGATGCTTGCAAAGATGAGTTAAAGGCACTCTCTGAACGCGAAGTATTCGAAATGGTCGATCTTCCCAAAGGTCATAAAGCGATTACCAATCGCTGGGTATTCGACGTCAAATCTGACGGTTGTAAACGTGCCCGACTTGTTGCCAAGGGTTTCCAAGAAATCGAAGGCATTGACTATAATGAGATTTTCTCACTGGTGGTTCGCTTTGAATCAGTCCGAACCATGTTAGCCATCACAGCTCTCAAGGATTGGCACATCACCGGGGTCGATGTCAAGACCGCATTCCTCTATGGGAAACTATATGAGGAGATCTATATGCGTCAACCCGAAGGCTTTGTCATCAAGGGCAAAGAGCACAAAGTATACCGGCTACTTCGTGCTATCTATGGTCTGAAGCAAGTGTCCCGTGCATGGTACATGGAACTTGCAAAGTCGATGAAGATTCTTGGCTTCAAGCGACTATTGACCGATACCGGGATCTTCATCCTTCAGGATGGACATGGTGGCTTTGTCATCATGATTGCCTACGTCGATGATCTCATCTTCGCGGGTCCTAACAAGAGACTTGTTAATGCCAAGAAAGAGGTGTTCAAGCTCAAGTGGGAATGTCGAGACTTCGAAAATCCAACCGAGTTCTTACGAATGAGGATCAGATGTGACGGACAAAATATCCGTCTGGACCAATCTGCCTACCTTGGCACAGTCCTGGAACGTTTTGATATGATGGATTGCCGACCGGCACCTACGCCTATGGTCGAGGGTTATAGGCCTCTCGAACATACTGGACCTGTCGATACGAAACGACACCACTACTTCCAGTCGATCATTGGATCTCTGCTCTACTTGATGCTGGGCACTCGCCCAGATATCGCCTACGCTGTTGTTAAGCTGTCTCAATTTGCAGCTAATCCTTCTGAGGAACACATCAGCAAGGCAAAGTACATATGCAGATATCTCTGAGGAACTATGGACTACGCTCTGGTTCTTGATGGCGCATCCCAAAATGGATTGATCGCCTACTCGGACTCTGATCACGCTGCGGATTTGGTTGCACGCCGATCCACAACTGGAAACATGGTGATGTTGGCAAACACCAGCATTAGCTGGATTTCACACGCTCAAAAGACTGTCACTAATTCCTCCACCGAAGCCGAGTACATGGCTGTGTCTGACTGTAGTCGACAGGTGATGTGGTTCAAGCACATGTTCAAAGAGCTTGGCATGCCGATCATCGTACCAATCCCTATCTGTTCCAACAACAACGGTGCTATCTTCATCAGTAATAATCCTATTCAGGAACGTCGCATGAAACACATCGATGTCAAGTTTCACTACATCCGTGAACTCATCGAGAATGGAGACATCGAAGTCGTGCGAGTCGATACCAATGACAATATCACCGACATCTTCACCAAACCGTTGGGACGTGTGAAGTTTGAACACTTCAGGGGATTACTAGGACTTGAGTTCTACTCGTCTTAGTCCAATGGGTACACTCGTTAGGAGATGCACTCATTGAGGGGGAGTGTTGATCTTATCTTATCTTATCAGATGTAGATTAGATTCGACTTGTGACCTTCGGTCTAGACTCCTCCAGATACATTCTTATGAGGCTATGCATTATTAACAGCATTCGTCATTCTTTCGTCTTTACGACTCATACTAACTCATATGCTTACTCGTCACACATGTGACTGCTTACTCAGTCCTTACACAGCTCTATTATTAGTACGCTCTTTATGTATATAAGGACTCTCGTAGCTACCTCAATCTATATCGTTTTAACCTATGAACTAAGTCACTGCCTATAGCCTACAAGCTACTCGGTAAGACTCTACTCGCTAGTCGCAGTAGTGTTCTTCACCAACCCCCAACTGCCCTCAATTCACCTTACACACAAGGATTCGCTCCCCTCAAATCCCTCACTATCCAACGCCATGGTGTCCAGGACAAGACCGAGGTTTTGTATTATTTCGCTCAAATCAATACCCTCTCAGACATTCTGAGCACCGACCCTCAACATCTCCAGTCCCTCACATCTTTTGATGCAGTCTCCCTAGTTGAGGACATCCACAACATCCGTGCCGTCCTTGGTGCAACGCAAGGCACATTGGAGCACTTTGCCTGTGGCCTGACATGGCAGTGCTTGCAAGGCCCAAAATATGATATCCGGAATCCTCCTTCCTTTTCAAAAATTGAAGATGAGCTCAAATTGGATCTCGGTTCCATGTTGCGTCTTTCGTCCATTGAACTTCGCTACGATTCTCCTGAAGCATTGGGCTTCTGCCCAACCTTCCCAGCGATTCTTTCGACCTTGAAAGCTATCCAATGGAAGAGAATCAAGAAATTCAAGCTTATGGTTATTGTTAACGTCATCTTCCCCAAGACCACCCCCCTTGTGTGCAGGGAGATAGATGAGTACTACAACCTGCTCGACACCTTAATTTCTCAGCACATAGTCACTTCAGGGGAAAGGATCGGTACCCAGCTGGACGAGGTGCAGTTGTGGATCCTTCATAACTGTAATCTCCGTGAAAGGAAAGTCAGCTCTGGGGTGGAAGGAAGAGCTTTCTTTCCTTTACTTGCCAAACAGGCGAGCCGTCACAGAGAGATGAAACTCCGATGCCATGTTTGGGAGAGCTACTGGGGTACTCAGCATGAGGCTTATTTGATTGGTGGTTGGAAGCTGAATTCAAGAGACGAAGCCAAGTTTGGTATGATCGATTAGGGTTAACTTTCGAACATTCCTTTCATTTCATATACATTCATTTCAAGTTTTTGGGGAATGCGTGTCAATATGGGATTGTAAAACACCGTGCTGAGCACACTGATTTCTGACAACTTGTGATCATCACACAAAGGATACATAGGATGCAATTAGAGACTCGATTATAGGCACAACTGTAGTCCGCGGTTGAAGAATGACAGGAAATGGAGTTGATGATGTAGCAGGATAGAAAGAAAGCGAAGGACAGTGGCGCTACGAAAAGAATATGGATTAGCGAAGTGCAGGATGCATTATTAGTAGCGATGATGTGGAAAAAAATGACTGTGACACCTCCCGACGTCTCGATGTTGTCTGTCGAGAATCGAGATGCTTAAGGCTTCGTTTAGACCCTTAGGTGCGACTCTGAAAATTTCTTCATGAAAACCTTTTCTGCCAGTACAGGCTTCTTTGCACCAGTAAGTGGGGGTCGAGTGGGTATTGACCTCTGTGAGGGCTGGGATGCACACTCCGGCTTAGGCAGTGCAAATTGTGGGCACCCGATGGAAGAGACAGGCGCTCTCAGTTGCCCTGTTTCCTGCAATGGTCATGAGTTTTTTACAGGGCGTGAAAGAGGAACCATATAAGCTACCATGAATTTAGGGGGATTTGTCCGGGTCGAAAATTCGTCAATTTGGCCGATTTTGTACGGGTTATTGATCCAACCACCGCAAGTCCCTTAAATTTGTCCGGGTTGCCCGCCCTAAGCTAAAAATCGCGCAAATAACCGATTTTTTGTTTTAAGTCAAATTTTAGCGCCTACGGCGCCTTTGATGGTGCAGCAGTCCCTGTGAACCGGCATGCGCGCTGACATGAAATTTTGTCGTGATATGACTGCATTAGTCCGTTTTTCAGGAGGAGAGCACGAGGTTTGACAGAAAATTTTCTGGCGGGGTGCGATGGAAATTGTCCGGGTAGTGTGATCCAACTACCAAACCTCAGCTCACAAATGTCCGGGTTCTTGACCTAACATTTGGTGTTCCCGACCCCCCTTTTGTCCGGGTTGGGTCGATTTTCGATCTAACGTTCGCGGCCGTAGGCCGCGATAATGTCCGGGTTGACGATCTTAGCTCTTCACCCATATTCCGGGGTCCTTGCGCCCACAGTACTCGGAGTAGGCGAAAGGTGTGCACTGCAAACAGAAGCCGGCAGATTCCCCTTGACTTTCTTCCACTACCTCACAATTTCATCCTGTCTAGATGGTATGAAGAGCACCAGTCCAAGGTCACAATTGAACATTGCTGACTGGGAGCTCAGGATGACTACGTCCATCATGTGGGTACAAGGGGTTCGAACAGCAGTAAAGTCAAATCCAGTTGTCACCCAAGTGCGCGGGGTGGGAGGGAGGCTATGTCACTAACCCAGTCGCTGGCCAATGTGCAAGTAATGGGCGGAAACATTACAGTCGTGGGCGGGAACCAGCACCAACACCACTACCACCAGCACAATCACGCACTGCTTCAGACGACAAATAATGAACTCCTAGGAATATTGGCACAGGTTTCGAACCATCGCGCTATACACCTTGCAAATTTTAGCAGAGCAACATTGGGGACTGGACCGCAATTCACAGAGTGGGCGGAGTTTTGCGAATGGACGAGCCTAGAAGGAGGGTTGAAAACTATGTGGGGTTCTGGAATGCGTGAGCCATTTTGTTCCCTGGTCTTCATGGTATTGTTCTAGCCGACCCCTGTAGCTGGCGCTGGAAAGACAGTATTTGCGTATGTCGTCTTTCAATCTTCACCTCGCCGCAGCACTGACCTTGCATTGGCCAGATCCATTGTCATCAACGAGGTGGAAGCCCGTGCAAAAGCATCAGAGTCTCCAATTTGCGTTGGCTATATCTACTTTCGATACAGTGACCATACCACAGCGACTCTTTGTGACTTCATCACGGTCTTAGTCAAGCAAACCGTCGAACGGCACCCAAAATGCCTCTCCATCCTTAGCCAGGTATACGAGAGGCACATACGAGAGAACACGCAGCCGTCGGAAGGCGAGTTGCTGTATCTTCTGCGCCGATTCTCAGAGGGCATGTTAGCCACCTTTTACTTTCTGGATGCCTTGGATGAGGCTCCTCCTGATGTCCAGCTCGACCTCCTCAGGAAGCTCAGTACTCTCAACGTCAAGATCTTCATTACCTCCCGCCATCTTTCTACCCTCGAAGCTCATCTTCCTGGCGCTCATCACTTCCCCATCGTCGCACAGGATCGCGATCTGGATCTACACATAGCCAAAGAAATATCGCGCAGCCCCGCCCTTCAAACCATCCTCAACCAGGATCACGAGCTCCGAGACCAGATCGCTTCCATGGTCAAGCAGAAAAGTGGCGGGATGTGAGTGAGCCTTTCCACTTTCGACGACATCCTTGCTCATGCCTTGCTAGGTTTCTTCATGCCTCACTTCACTTGGATGCCCTCCGGGACTGTACAAGCGCCTATGACGTCGGGAAGACTCTTAAAGACTTTCCCCCTCAAATTGAGGACGTCTATCAGCGCACTTGGAACCGCATCCTTAACCAGACCGCATCTAGAAAGATCCTCGCCAAAAATGTACTCACATGGGTTCTCTGCGCAACAAGGTCCCTGAAAATCGAAGAACTGCGCTGTGCCGTTGCAACCTCCCCTGAAACCCACAATTTTGACAGCAGTCGACTGGTTGACGAGGCCACGTTAATGGGTCTTTGTTGCGGGCTGCTCAAAGTTGAGGAGTGGACCAACGTTGTTCGCTTCGTCCGTGAGTCCTGGATTCTGTTATATAGGATCGTGATTAAGCTCTGTTACAAGCAGATTACACTGCCAAGGATGTCGTGAGACGTCTCATTTCTGAAACATCCCCGTACCCCCATTCGCTTCCAGCCGCTGTTTGCATGGCTCATCTCACCCAAAGTGGGTTCCAACGGGCGACATTCAAGAATGCAAATGCACTTGCAAATGCTTTAATAACGGACCGTCTGCTTGCGTACGCCTATGACGCTTGGTCCATACATGCCCGCGAATCGCTAGACGACAGACCTACTGCACAACGACTGGCACACTTCATTCAAGGATGCAACACATTCCCAGTCGAATTTGCAGCATTTCCACATGAATTCAGTACACTGAAATCTCTCCATACAGCCGCCTACTTTTCCCTTCCCATATCCCTCGCAGGTTCCGCAAATCTTCAAGAACCGAACCAACAGGCATCCGGCAGAGGAACGTTAGCAACACCTCTAATCATCGCCATTCGTCGAAACTCGCTAAGGGCGGTGGAAGAGCTGCTCGACCTACCCCTCATTCACGTCAACGCAGCCGATGGCAATGGGTATACGCCTCTGATGTGGGCGCTGAAGCTCCCTCAACGCGGCTCAGTGAATATCAACGAAACAATACTGGGGCTCCTTTTATCTCATCCCGATGTTAACGTCAACGGGCTCGGTGGCGATGGTCGGTCAGCTTTGATGAAGGCGTCGATATTGGATGCAGAAGAGGCAGCTAAATTTCTCCTCGCTCATCCCGACATCAAGCCCAATCAAGTTAATTCTGCAGGAGAAACAGCGCTGATGTTTGCTGTATTCCACGAATCCTTGCGGCTGGTTCGAGTCCTGCTAGCCGATCCACGCGTCAAGGTCAAGCGGAAGTCGAATGCTGGGGAGACCGCTCTCTATCTGGCACAAAGAGCTGCTCGCAACCGTATACAGATGTCGCAAAAAGAAGGATATAGCGACGTTGTTGAGCTCCTGCGCGCTCACTCGGATCGCAAGCCTAATCACCTTTCTCAGCCGCTCATGGATCTTCTGCGTCGTGCTCTACCTTTTTCCCAGAAGAAACAGAGTGGATAGTCACCCTAGTACATCTTTAATCATGTGGTTACTTTGAAATAGCACCAAAATCTTCAACGACTTCTCTACATCAATTAAATTCTATTGAGATACAACACCTTTCCGGTCATCTCGGTGACTCAACGTGAGGTTATGGTTTGCGCTCAATGTCTTCCTCTTGTTGGTTGAATTGCAGAGCGGCTTCTCTGTTTATTACTCCTTATTGCTCAACTGTTGAGTCAACTCGTAGTGCTTCTTCTAAGACGTCTTCTCCGATGCTATCGCTCTTCCTGCTAGGATGGTCGAAGAGAGCAGGCAATAAATATGGAGAGATACGAGAGGATTCAGTTTCAAGGATAAGCAACACCGGAGGTGCCTTAATAGCACGCATCGCTACCGGAGGAACGATTCCGAGGAATGACAGGGCGACAGTGGGCATGGCGTTCTCTGTCCTCAGCGCTGGTCCTTTGTATCCCCACATCCAAAATGCCTTACAATAAACCTTCCACCTGAACAAGGGATTGAAATCCTCGGTGGAAAAGTGAAGGGCAAACGAATGTGAGGACCTCTTGCTCTTATCTTCGAATGGCTACCTCCCCATCATCTATATATCTATATAATAATAAAAAAACAAGGGATTTTTCCACACCAAGTTTCTCCTTATATGATCACGCAAACGTCGCCTTGTTTGGTAATGACCCACAGTTCTTTGCCTCCTTGCCCTCATGCCGGCCTGGCTTGGGTGTCAATTTACTCCTCAAGACTCCTTTGCATACCAACATGGATTTCCGCTACAGGGATACGGCAAATTTCAATCCTCGAGGGTTCTTTTTGTCAGTTTCCTTCTAGAGAAGGCTAGCCCCTAATAGCTGCCACTTTACCTTTAAATCCCTGCCTTTCGAGAAGAGTGACAAGCGGCGGTGATACATGATAAAAGATACTCTAGCTTTGATTCAGTAGCGTTATAAAATGCATTACTTCGAGAATCTAACTGGCGTAGATTTGGAAGGGACGCGCTTGAGTGGGGACAGATCTTATCTTTTTAAGCAGAAAAGCTCAATGCATATTGCTACTACCGGTGTGGAGCACGGGTAAGCTGCGGGTAGGCTCATATTCAGCCATTTAATCCTGACAAAGGTCCATAAATAAATAGTAGGATAGCTTTCTCCGCTGACTGCCGGTCCGCTAATCGTAAGAAGACCATGAGACTATGTATATATCACACCTTTCACCCCTGTTCATCGCGAGTATCTCAATTTTTGCATCCCAAGGATGAGGAACTTGCGCAGACACTCGCAGTCTGCGAATGTCTGTGCGAGTGTCAGTGAGACTCAAATTGCGCCCTTGGATTGTTACAAAACACGCCAAGTCAAGCGAGGGAGAGCGAAAGAAGCAGACAGGAAGATATTGCATTAGAGTCATTCGAGAAAACAATTACAACACATTGAGATGGGTAATCATGACGAGGTATTGCTACAGAGTCCACGAGCTTGCATACAATTACAACAACGAAGGTCAAACATCACCAAGGAAAGCGAAGAGATGCGAGTGCACAAGAGCCGTCAAAAAGTCGAGATGAAGAAACGAATTAGTTGCGCATCGTCGCACTATGTTCCGTACCAGCCTTGTTTATACCCGCATCCAAGCCCACAATCGTAAACGCATCACTCTTCCATCCCTTCTCACCACCACCAACAAGGCCATCGCTCGTGTGCCCAATCACCTCCTGCTTCTCCGCCGCCCTGTTCACCCAACCAGAGGGGTTACCAACGTTCGAAAGGAGCGAGTGGCGCTTATCGGCGACAATCTTGAATTGGGATTGGTGAGAGGCGGTCGAGTGGGCAGAAGTGGGAGAGGCAGCGGAGGAACGGTCGACGGAGACGCCGAGACCACCTTGAGTGTCGATGGAGGTGCGGGCTTGGGCTTCGGCAGCGTTGGCTTTGGTCTTGTGGAAGATCTGTTCAGACGAGTGAGGGGTTAGAATCAGAGAGCGAAAAGGAATAGGAGAGACGACGACGCACATCCTTAAGAACGTCAGCACGGCTTTGGCCTTCGGTGACTTTGGCCTCCTCCATACGATCCCGAACACCAACAAGCTGTCCATCAACATACTCGAGGGCAGTCCTCAAACCGTCTTTGATGGCTTTCTGAATCTGCTTCTTAATAAGTCTATTCCAATTCGTCAGCATGAATTCGAAAAGAGGACACGGTGAAGAATGCCTACCCGCTAGCCAAAGGCTTCAAGGTCTTGTACAACAAGTCATGCTTCGAGTCTCGGATCGAGAACTTGAGCGAGTCGACCTTGACGGTGACATCGTCAACGCGGAAGACGGAGGACTTGTCCTTGGTAGTCGAGGAAATAGTGACGTGTGCCGAGACACCTTCACCGCCGACGAGGACGTCTGCGAGACCAGAGTCTGCAAGGCGGGTTAGCAAGACTGAACAGAACTGGGGTTAGGGAAAAGGAACGCACCCTTCATCTTGGGGATACCGCTCTTTTTGTGGTAGTAGAAGGCAACATCACGCATATCAGCCTGCATCTGTGAAAGCGTGAACGAGATCTTGTGGTGGTTCTCGTCTGCAAATACCAGCCGTCAGTCAAACACGTAGGCTGAACAAAATGGGAAGAAAACGAACCCTTGATCGAGTCATAAGGGCTGATCTTGACATAGTTGTGGACATCGAGCGCCACGATGTTAGGGAGGAGATTACGGCCTTGGAGGGTAAGATTCTCCACAACAAGATCAAACGACTCGTCCGTATACTCGATCCTCGGGATGGGAATATACCCAATCTGCTGCAGAAGAGTAGGCATAACCACATGCCTCACATCATTCCACAACTGCGGCTTAAACTTCAACGCTCCTTCACTGTCAAACAACAAATCCTTGGTCAACCTCGCCCAATCATCTCCAAACCTCTGGTTCAACGGATCCTCGCCCATGGCTTTGAACCAGCCTCCAATCTCATTAAAGAGATTATCGAAATGGTTCTTGTACTTGTCGTCGTAAAAGTGTTTACCGGAATCGCGGAGAGCACGAGCGGTGTTGTCGCAGTCGGGTTCGAGGACGTAGCCGGGTTGGAGGAGGACTTTGCGGAGGTAGGTGTCGACGGAGCGGAACCAGGTGCGGAGTTCGGCGTCGCGGCGAGAGTCGTCGATGAGGGCGTCCATGGCGGAGAAGATGCCGTTCATGGAGGTGTTGTTGGCGAAGCGCTCGAGGAGAGTGCGGAGTTCGAAAGTAGCGCGCTTGATGGGGTGGGCCTGAACGTATCATCAGTTTCGTAGAAATGAAGAAAGGGGAGAGAGAAGGGCGTACATCGTGAGTGGGGATCTCAGTCTTGGCCTTTTCAGCAGCGACTTCAGAGGCGGTCTTGCCGTGACGAACGTACTCCTCGATGTAGGCGAGGAGCCAGCGCATGGAAGCCTGGTAGTCGTCGTGCTTCTGGCATTCGAGGATAACCTTCTTTAGACGGAAGATGAACTGATCGCGACGTTCTTCGGGGAAGTACTCCTCAGTGAAGAAGGTCTTGGTGCGATCCCTCTGGTCGACCGCACGTTCTCTGTGTTCTTGAGGAATGCGATCCTGGAAGCCACATCAGCAAGAACCCTTACTCGAGGGAAGAAGAGAACGAACCTTCAAGTTATCACGAACATCCCGCATACGATCCATCAAACCCCTCTTCTTCGCCTCCTTGGTCTCCTCATCTCCCTCCGCATACTCATGAGCGTCCTGCTTCACACCATGCCCAGCCTCACGGAATCCAGCAGCAGTCTCATCCGCCTTTCGCTGCTGCTCAGGGCTCAACTGACTCTGCGCACTCTGGAGCTGATCCTGAGCATGCCCAGCAGCCTGCTGAGGACTCCTCATCGCCTCACCCTTCAACGCCGACGCCTGTCCATACACCTCCCGTCCCTCTTGCACAAGCTCACCAGCCGGCTTACCCGTCGGCCCATGCTCGTCCCGTCCTTGCACAAACGCAGTCGACTCGTATGGATGATGACGGATCTGCTGTTGTGTTCCTGGGATACCCGCTTCGAGAACGGGAGTCTCGTTGAGGTCAGTCGTCTTGCGTCCGCCTTCGGTGATGAATTGGTCGTGTGGGGCGGCAGCGTCGACTTGGCGGAGCTTTTCTTCGGGAGGGGCGAGGTTGGTGGCTGCTTTGGAGGCGCCTTTGGCGAGGAGGTCGCGGCCGATCAAGCCAAAGTCGGAGAGGAGCTTGCGGACTTCAGAGTTGGTGAGGACGAGGGTCATGAGTGTGCGTAGGTGCTTCACGGCTGTACATCGTGGTCAGAAGGAGAGCAAAGGGAGAGAGGAAAGGGAAGGCATACCATCTTCGCCATCCTTCTTGGCCTTCTCGGCGTCTGGGACGGTGCCCTTGGCCTCGCCAACGATGCTCTGGACGTTGACCTCTTTGGAGGCGCCTTGGGTGTGCCAGACAAAGTTCTGGAAGAGTTCGTCTGCGTTCTTCTCGCTCACCATGAGCTTGGCGGTGTGGATGATGTCACGGATGTCTTGTACGAGTTTCTGGCCTGTACGAACGGTTAATCGTGCGATGGTTGGGAAGAGCAATAGCTGGTCGTACCATCGTGAGAGAGCTGTTTTGTGGGTACGGGCTCGTGTTTGAGAACAAAGTCGAGAGTCTGGTCGATCTGGGTATTGGAGGGCATACGGCCCTGGCGGAAAGCTTGGATGACGCCATAGAGCTTCAGCTATTGAAATCATGAGTAAAGATCAAGAAAACAGAAGCTAGGAGACGAACCTTGCGCTCGACGTCAGCGGCCTGAGCCTTCTTGTTGACTGGGTCGACAACAGCACCAGCAGTGGGGTGCTCAGAGATATCCTTGGTAGCTTGAGGAAGAGACATGATCAATTATGCTTGTCGTAAAGTTCAATTAGTATTCGTAGGTCGCGTTGGATTGGATTTCAATTCGTTTGGTTTTCGAGTCCGAGAGTCGAGAAGGCGGATTCCAGAAGACAAGCAGAGCAGGTAGAGTGAGGAAAGATCATCGTCCAAGTAAAGTGAGACATATAAAGGAACGCAACGCTCCAATGACGATGATGGACGTCACTCGCCTAGCCTTAGCGTCGAGAATGCACCGAATGAAGCAAAAAGAAGGAAACAAGAGAGGAGGAAAGACGCGTGACGTCAAGGGTTGCGCAGCCGAACTGTGGCGGCAATTTCGGGTGGAGAAAATAGGAGTCCTTGTCGCGAGGCTTTGCGGGACTCCTCCCTCTCAATGGTGATACCCATTCCCTCTGGCCTCGCGATGTGATAGCAATGCTTAGAGCAACACGCGCTGGAGGATATGAAACTGCGTACCCAGCACGGTGAACTCCATGTAGGGCCTAGGGCTAGCAAAATATGAATGCGTCAGAATATCGTCAACATGAACGCACAAACATGAATTCTTTCTCCTCTATTCGCATCTTGTTCCCTCCGATTGACATTTCTTTCCCCTCCCCATCGACAGCAGCACCCACACCCCGGGAAACAACCCACATTGGCAACAGAACAAACGGTTCCGATAACCCGAATGAACTCGTCGTCATCGTCAGTGTCTTTTCATTATGCCCTTATCGTTGAGTGGAGAGCCCACAATCTGGCAGCAGGAATTCAGGAACGACAAGACCGACAGTGAACGGATGATGCTGATGATGACGGTGGTTGCAAGAGAGAAATGGCCCTCGTGACGGACGCGTCCCCTGAATGATCGAGTGACGTCACTCGTTTCTTGGGCGCCTAACTACCCCTGCAGGGATGATCGAGAAAGATAGAAGTTTAGGTGCCCTTCGGATGAGATTGACTTTAGGATTGATGAATTCGAGAAGCTAATGAGTCGAATGCGGTGAGAGCCAAGGATAGCTAATCCAGTCGATGGTGGCGAATCTTGGTATCATAGACTTTTAACAGCTCTTACACAAAAGTTGGCTCAGGCATGGGGTAGCTTGCCAAATCCCACGACTCTCTATATAAATCGTCGATAGCAGAAACTAAGCTAGATATTCCATCTGTAATGAATGGCAACATAAAAGAGTGGTCAGTGTTGACGAGCGAAGGTCTCAAGACCTGGAGCGATCACAAAGGACGACCATGACCTCCAAAGGTGTCAGCTACTGAACCAAGAAAAAGCCCTGAATGAGGAGATCGCTGTGAGCATTATTCATCCAGAATCGGACCCAATGAACTAGCAAACAGGATATACTCACAACGCGCTGCCAAAGACGTCGTATCAAGGTTCGGAGTCCGGACTCGACATAATGAAGCAAGAGACGCTGTTGATGTGTTGCCATGCTTGGGTGTACTCTTTGCAAACATTCGACCTGTTGCTTTTTCGTTGCCTCAACGCCACTACAGAAAATAGATTGATCGACGTCTCGAATCGTGCCTTGAGTCAATGGCATTGTATTCTGTTCAAGATTTACTACTCTGCACGCAATCTTCATTTTGGGACTCTAGATAATCCTCTCGAAAGGTCTTAAACGTTCGGCGTTATTAAGCTCCGGAGATGTGTACAGCCATCGACAAAATCTACGGGAGACAGTAGGGAGGCAATGTTATCAACCAGCCAAGTACACCTTGATCGACTCGATGTCGAAGTACGCGTTGCTAAAGTAGGCTGTGTTCTTTTCGACAAATGCTAGTGGATAGAACAGACATAAGCAAACAACGTCATATAAGTATGGTATACGACGCTCACCTTTACAAGTCTCGGGACAACCAGAGTACGGATACGAAGATCCAGCCCAATCTCCACCTGTTTATTCGTTCAGTACCAGCCTATCACGATCCAAAACAAAACAAAGATGGACGCACAGAAGTTCAGATTGATGATAATATTGTTCTCTGCAAACTTGGCCGCCAAATCACACGATTCGCTGTTGAAAAGCGCAGAAGGTGTTCCCCAATGCTCTGTGAACACCTCACCATTCGTAGGCGTCTTGACGGTGGCTGGGACAGTTGTAGAGGTGCGTGGCCAGAACCAAACTTTAATGAAATCTGCTTGGCGTTCCATTGCGTACCTTGGGGACGTATATTGAGAAACGGAGGTGAAAGGAGGGAAAATGGCACGCACCATCCTCCGCCAATGGCGTTAAAGGGAGCTCCATAGCTGTTTTGGGTTGGAAGACGGACGTTACATCCACCATTGTAACAGTTCAAGCTCACGGGCGTTCTTTTCGTTGTGTATCAGCTAGAATTCAGAGCTTGGCTAACGCGAAGAACTTACCCAGTATGGTTTCGAACCTGGGGCATGGTGCAGTCTATGAATCGATGAATAAGCAAAGCCACACCGTAAGCTTCTTAAGGCTTACTTACTAGCGCTAGTATGAACAGAAACAAGGTTGGGTGCTTGATTGTTGGCGCCTTCCAGAATATCCAACTCTCCCTGGTACGGATACGAACAAATCAGCCCTCTTTGCCTCATGACGTGCTTTAACCAGACTCACGCCACTCGGCCAACCTGACTCTTTGGTCTCCCAAATCGCCGGCCACGTCCCACAGCCCTCAGGCATGTGACGCACATTGAACCTGACATTAAATTCGATGAGTCGGTAGCTTTTACCAAAGGGATAGAACATACACTGCGACATGGTTCTTGAACGCTCTCTTACTCCTGATTCGAACGCTGTTCCTTCCAGGCCCATCAGCAGTGAGGACAGTCTTGTAGTCGCCTCGGAGGATAAAACTGAACATAAATGGAGATCAGAATACGGAAGGGTTTTCCAAGTAAGAGGGAAAGTAATCCGCACGTGTTCGCTGTGGCATAGGTCAAGTTCAACCTCTTGGACGTCTCGCGATCGGTGTAGTTCACTCGTCCATGACTCCAATCAGGGATGGAGAACCAGTCAAACTTGTCATAAAAGTTTGTTCCCTGGTAAGTCTCGGTCAAGAGATATCGAATTGCATTCGCTTGAAGGGGAAGCGAGGTGAGGACAACAAACAAAGGGAGAAGAGGTAAAGCGTGGAGGATACGTCCCAACATCGCTATTATCAGCAGGGTCGCTTGGCGCAGGACACAGAGTACCTGTACGATTTTATACACGGCAGCCTTGGGCGAGTAAAGATCTCCGGCAATGCGTCGATGTCAAGAAACGAGTTATACATATCTTTGTTGGTCGATACCTCGTCCTTCCGTATCCTCGTTCTTTCTCTCATGTGGGGCTCTTTTAACGAGAGATTGGCCTGTACAGAAGTGTGTAGTGAACCTAACTACACTCGTACCTTGATGCAACCGTCAACGTTCCTGATCGCCTTTTGCTTCCGGACTCTTCGATAAGCCCCGGAAGCTCTTACCCGATGACTACCAGTGAACATCGACTGCTTATGGCAGAACAAAGGCTTGGAAGTCCCTACAAGGAATGATAAATCTACCCAGACGACGCAGAAAAAGTCCACGAAGCAGCAGGCCACATCATTGGAGAGATTTGAACACTCACCATCTTGGTGATCGACAAGTTAGCTAGCAAAGAAACTTTGACTCGTTTGGCGCTTACCTTTGACGCTCAGTCATGGCAACGCGCGTGACAGTCCTTGTGGCTATCTGTTCAAAGCGCCAAAACAGCCATTGCGGGTTGAACATGTCTGGAAGCTGGTTAGGCTATCGGCGCTATAGCCAAGTGGTTACGGCGACAGATTCGAACATCGCCATGTGTTAGGAATCGCAATTTCGCATTGTTCGCCGGAGGAACCGTGGATATATACTCCCACATTATTGTATTGTTATTCCGACAATTAGGCATTATCTACAGTATTTAAGGAGTAAATAGTTCACTGTATTCCATAGTTCTTTCCTCCGGAATGATATGTCATTGAGCCTACGAGTACGCCCTGCGCGGTATCTCAACACCATGTGCGAGAGGCAATCATCTGTTCCTCTTTGAGGGCGCAGGTTCAAATCCTGCTGGCGTCGCTGAATTTCTTTAAAGTCTCCTCTTTGGGGGAGCCCTGACATTTTGTTACCGGAGTGGATTCTTACCTTTTAGCAAAACTCGAAGCCACGTCGGAGAAGACGCTAAAGAGCCTTGAAGTAAACTATCTTGGACAGAAAAAATAAAACAAACTTAAGTTCTTCAAAGATCGGGCTATCCTAAGGGTGCATGAAAACCTGTGGCAAATCTCAAACATAATGTCCTTGCTAATTGAATATACCACAACACCGTTCATCTTCCTCATTCAGCTTCCACCCTCCAATCAAGTACGCTTCGTGCTCCGGGGCCCAACCATTCCACCAAACGTGACACCTCAACCGGATCTGCGAACAACACCTCGCCTGTTGCGCAAGTAAAGGAAAGAAGGCCTTCCGGGCACCTTCACCGTACTTCCTTCTGGTTGAATTACATCCGTCGCTACAGGTGTGAGATATCCACAGTTCAATATCGTCAAGCTTGTTGAGGTTCTCACTTGATGGAGAAGCAACGGTGTGCAGAGCGAGAAAATGGTCGATCGGGGTGCAATGATAGTTGATTTTCCAGTTTAGATGTTGTGGGATGTCCGGGCACACGGCGAATAGGATCAGCTTGAGCTTCTTCAGTGTGGTCCATCGAATGGTCTTCAAGGTCGCTAGAATGACTGGGGACGTTGGCAGGAACCCGATTCCTGACGGGGAGTCGTAGCGAAGTTCAATGGACGTCAGATTCAACATGGAACTAAAGTCCAATTTGAGCTCGTCCTCAATAGCAGAGGAGGGAGGAGGATGGAAGGGGTCGTATTCGACGCCTCTCAACCGCTGCCATGTGAGCCCACAGGCGAAATGCTGGAGTGTATTGCGAGTACTTTGGAGGACGGTGCGAATGTCTCGTATGTTCTCGACGAGAGAAAGTGCGTCGAAGGACGTAAGAGAACGGAAGAGTTGGGGGTCGTTATGCAATATCCCCCGAAGGGTATTAGCGTGAATGGAATCCACGACCTCACTCTTGTCCATGACGCCGTGGAGATGGATGGTGAAGGATTTGAGGGGAGCGAGCCCTTCGCTGAAAGGCGACGTGAGACTGGTTCCGTATTGTTTCCACTGGTGCCCATATGCAAGGGTTAGGTGCTGAAGAGCTGGATGATGGACGAAAAGGGAAGTCGGAAGCTCGAGACCACGGAGGTCCAGCGCTTGAAGCGAGGGTAAAGCGCAGATAGTCGTGAAAAGCTCCTGCACGACTAGCGGAAGGGCGCTGAACCACTGTGCCGACATGCAGAGCCAAGCGGCCTCTCCGCTTGGATCCAACAAGAGATGGGTAAGGCCAGTCAAGCGATTGACGAGGGCAAGGAGGCTCTCCCCGCACTCCTTCAAGCTATCCATCCCCTCCCCACTATCGTGGATTGCAAGCTTGAGGCGGCGTACCCGACCAGCATAACTGGGGTCAAGGTCAAGGATTTCGTGGAGTGCCGCAATCCGTTCGCCTGCTAATTCCATGCAGGTGACGCTCACAGACTCCAGAATCAGGGGTCGGGTCATGGCGTTCCATTCTTTCGACACCAAGGCACAGCTCTGGAGGAAGGTGGATATGTTGTGAGGTTCCCACTGAGAGCCCTCGACGAGCTTGACGACCTGGTAAACGGTCTCAGGAAGGAGCGTTGAGTTGTTATCCATGGTGGGTGGTAAAGGTGGGGAAAGGAACCTCGTGTGCGGCCATCGATTAAGAATCAAGCCCAAGATAAGAATTTCCACATTATCCCCACCATCCCCAGGGCCCGCCCTAATCGTTCGAGTCCCTGACCCTAATTATTGCAGGGTCAGAGTCGTGGCTCCGCAAATCTGCCTGTTTGCCACGATCATCACATGGAAAGTGTCTAGGGAGGAATTTAAGCGGATGAAAATGCTGAGCCGAGTCCCATGTATTTGTTAATAACCTGAAGGCAATTCAGGAAGCTCCTCACACGCTGCGAGTAGGAAAGTGGAGGAAGGGGCGAAAGTGATGGCACCCTGCGGCGCTCCGCATTGGGCGTGGGACCTTTATCCCTGTGAAGGTCGGTTGATCCGAGTACTGAGCGGAACGGATTCGGATGCCTTGTTCTCGACCACCATCTGACATTTGACTTCGAGATAATCCTCATCGGGTCTGGCTGGCTCACTGGATCTTCTGATCTGATCTGGGTAACTCTTTTCAATTCAACATTCTGGCTCATGGAACACGAATTGACCTCGTCCGACTGGCGCTTCGGGCTACTTGCCCAAAAATGAACATTGCAGCGCGACTCTATCAGCGTCGATGACCAATTCTGATTTTTAAGTCCACTTTGACCTATCTCGCTTCGCTCCGACAGCACTCTTTGCAACCTTCGCTTTCGGTCGCCATAGTTTGCTCCTTGTCCGTGTTCTTGGTGTCACAAACTACTTTCATCTGCTAAACAACCTCGATGCCGGCGCTTGCTTACGATCCGCTTTCCTTGCAAGTGTCCCTGTTTCCTTGCCTTCATTCTCCTACTCACTTCCCAAGAGGTCAAATTTCAAAGCCCGTAGCCAACATTTACAGTCTTCAGGTGGTGACCTTTGTGCCAGGGCTTTTCCACAGGCTTCTTGTCTCATTTTCCGTCCATTTGATGCGCCGGTGTGGGCTCATATACGGATTTCTGCCCGCTTCAGAGGGATTAATCTTTACCGAAGTGCGACCTTTCCTAAACAACTTGACCTGCACATGGATATATTGAAATCTCTCGGGCTACACGAAATGATCCCTATATGTTGCTACAGTCTTGTGCGCTTCGCCAACCCCGAAGCTATTTCAGGATCACCACGTGTCGGTTTGTGGGCGCCAGTCGCACCCCGAGATCAGCTGCAGCAAACCCTTCCAACTTGACCACCACGCCAGGACTTGCAGTCACCTAATTTTACATCGATGGTGAGTCCCGATCTTCTGTGGAACGCAGTTGTAACATATGCCATCAGGACGACCAACTCGATGCAGCACACTCTTATCCACTGGCCCGACCTTCAGGATCTCGTGAAGTCGCCAGCCAGGTGTTGAGTAATGTTCAGATTGGTACTGGAGACGTGAATGTCGTTGGGAGAGATCTGGTCCAGATACACAACCACCACGTCCACCACCATCATTATGCGGTGGAAAGCCCAGCCATACCGCCTATATTGGGCAAAGTTCCAAATCTGCGAGATATCCATATTGAGACCTTGGGCAAGGCGACAGAGGGGCCAGGGGATTGGATATACGTATGGAACGAGTTCACAATCTGGCTAGCGTCCGATGGTTATATACGGATCTTATGGGGATCAGGGATGCGTGAGCTCAGCTTATCGTCTTTCTCGCTTGGACTGATCATAATCGTGGCTCGTTGCAGCGGGCGCTGGAAAGTCGGTATTAGCGTGCGTTGTTCACTTTCCCTCCACTGTTGCTCATTTTTACCTCCGCCCATTCCAGATCCCTTGCCATCAGAGCAGTTGAGAATCATGCAAAGGCTTCAGCAACCCCCGTCTGCGTTGGCTTTCTCTACATCCGTTACAGCGATAACGCTAAATTGTCAGTTCGAGACCTACTGGAGATCTTGGTCAAGCAAACCATCGAGCGTCACCCAGCCGCCCTCCCTCTGTGCCAGGAAGTCTATGACAGACACATTCGCGAGAAGACGGATCCGTCGACGAAGGAGCTTGTCGGGCTGCTCAAGCGGTTCACTTCAGAGCCGATGACGACCACATTCTACTTTCTCGACGCTCTCGACGAGGCTCCCGCCAACATGCGCCTCGATCTGCTTGAAGTTCTGACTTCCCTGAACGTCAAGCTATTCGTCACTTCCCGGCCTCTCAATGGCCTGGAAGCTCGTTTTCCCAACACCCATCGCTTCCCCATCTGCGCTCAGGATCGCGACTTAGACGTTCACATCAACAGAGAGATATCACGGAGCTTGGAACTTCAAGCCATTCTAGCATCGTCGAGCCCCGGCCTGGATGGAAGAATCACCTTGGCAATCAAGCGGAAATGCAGCGGCATGTGAGTATCAGTTCCACGATTTGAAATGTCACCCTAAACCACATGCATCTAGGTTCTTGCACGCATCCCTACAGTTGCAAGCTCTGCAAGAGTGTACCACCAGACGAGAGCTGAATAGGACGCTCGAAGAGTTTCCCGCGAAAATCGCGGATGTATATGCTCAGACTCGGGATCGCATCATCAACCAAGCGCCTGATAGGACTTTGCTAGCAATGAACGTCTTGCGGTGGGTGCTGTATGCGACTCGATCGCTAGCCATCGAGGAGCTACGTCATGCCCTAGCGTCTTGCCCTGATACGCACAATTATGAGCCTAGTCGACTCGTAGCGCCTCAAACCCTCGTTGGCGTGTGCTGCGGCCTCCTCTTGATAGAGAAGGAAACTCGTCAAGTCCGCCTCGTTCGTACGTTCCTTTTCTTTGTCTGTCATCGGCATGATAACCTGACATATCTATTTGTCGTCATATAGATTATTCGGCCAAGGCAGTTCTTCAAACCCTCATGGTCGGGGTTACCCCCCATCCCCACAGCCTGCCCGCTTTCGTCTGCATCAATCGCCTCTGTCACGCTGGCTTGCAAAGCTCTTCAGTTGATTCAAAGGAAGACTTCGATGCTGCAATGAGGGAGTCACCTCTCCTGCCTTACGCCTATGATTCATGGTCAGATCACGCTCGGGAATCACTCGACGATGACATTTCAAAATCCCACATCGCAACCTTCGTCCAGGGATGTCATGGATTTCCCATCCTAATACGCAAATATGGACCTTGGCGCCGATTCGCTTGGCGCCGATTCGGTCCCCTTCACGTCGCTGCCTATTTTGACCTTCCACCCTCTTTGGCTGGCTCAACTTACCTTCGGAACATCAATCTTCCAACAGGAGAGGAGGCTCTGACGCCACTGCACCTCGCGTGCATTGGGAATGCTCAACGCGCTGTTCGGGAGATGCTGAGTCTCCCAAGGATCAAACTCAATGCTGTTGACAGGGATGGGTGGAGTGCGTTGATCTGGGCGTCAGACCTTGGACATGAACATATCGTCAAGATTCTTGTCTCCCATCCCCAGATCAAGGTCAACCAGATTGGCGATGGTGGTGTTACCGCCCTGCACCGTGCATCGCAGGGAGGCCATACGCCAGTTGTCAAAACTCTTCTAGCGAACCCAAAGATCAAGGTCAATCAAGCGCTAGACAAGAGACTACACGGTGCTACACCGCTGATCTTGGCCTCTTTCGCAGGGAAGGCAGACGCAGTCACCGCCCTTCTTGGTCATCCCCAGATCAACGTCAATATGCTGGGTGGGGTGCGGAGTTGGCCAGCTCTAATGTATGCGGTGGCGCCAGCGCTAGGAAACGGTGAGGAGGTGGTCAAAGCCCTTCTCGCCCATCCCCAGATTGATATCAACCAGAGAGGTAAAGATGGGTGGACAGCTTTGCATGTGGCCAAACGGTACAAACATAAGGCAGTCGAAGATATCCTACTTGAATATTCTCGTACCACGCGTTCTGTTGCCCCAAAGGCTGGTGGATCGGAAGATACACGACAGTCGAGTTTATCGCGGGTGGTGGATGATCTTTCACGCCTTTCTCTGCCCTTTGGCAAGCGATAGGCCAACGTATCCTCTACGCTTGAATATCTTCACGCTGCTTCTGTAGGGGCTTGTTTATACATCCGATAGAAGTGACTCGAGCGCCCATGATTCGGTCAGCATCGGACGGAACGTAAATCAGTTTGTTTAAGTTCATTCGCAGGCAAGCCCTAACCGACGACACCACTCTCGGCTTCCTCCTCGGGACGCATCTTCCAACCACCAATCAAGTATGCTTCGTGCTCCGGATGCCAACGGTTCTCCCAAACATGACACCCTAGCTTCATCTCTGCGCGACGACTCGCCTGTTCCGCGAGCAAAGGAAAGAAAGCTCTGCCTTCCGCTCCTGAACTGACTTTGCTTGGATCGCCGTTGGAGTTGTAGAGGATCCACAGCTGGATGTCATCCAGCCGGTGGTCGATACTCGTCCCCGAAGCGATGGTGTGCTGAGAGATAAGAGCGTCGAGTGGATTGCAGTACTCGTAGATGCTCTCGTGCATGATAGGCGCGCGCAAGCGGAGATCAGCGGCAAGGATAAGCTTGAACTTCTTGAGCGACTCCCATCGTATAGTTTTCAACGTTGAAAGGATAGCTGGAAATGTAAGGCCGAAGCCCAGCGATTCAGGCGAGTCGTAGTGAAGCTCGATGGACGAAAGACGGGACATGGAATTGAAATCCAATTTGAGAGCGTTTTCTATCTCGGAATGAGGAGGGGGATGCGAAGGGTTGTATTGCGGTCCATCCAAGCGCTGCCATGTAAGCCCGCAGGCAAAATGCTCCAATGTGCCTTGTGTGGCGCGGAGTACAGCGCGGATATCTTGGACGTTCTCGACGAGGGAGAGCGTCGCAAAGGACGTAAGGGACCGGAAGAGCTGGGGGTGCGTCTTCAACATCTGCCGAAGCGTATTGGTTTTAAGGTCCACGACCTCGCCTTTGTCGAGGACACCGTGGAGAAGAACGGCGAGCGATTTGAGAGGAGCGAACCCTGTTGTGTATGGCGATGTGAGATTGGTTACGCCTTGGATCCAATCATACCCGTAGGCAAGCGTCAGATGCTGGAGAACAGGATGGTGGATGAAGACAGATGGAGGGAGCTCGAGGCCTCGTAGGTCCAAGACTTGAAGCGAGGGAAGGGCGCAGATGTGGGTGAAGATCTCCTGTGCTGGAGCTGGAAGATCATGGAGCCACCAGCTCCCCATGCAGAGCCACGCGCAGACACCATCACTTGGGTCTACCAAGAGATGAGTGAGGGAGGTGAAGCGCTTCACGAGCGCAAGCAGACTGTCCCCGCACTCCTTCAAGCTCTCCATTCCCTCCCCACTGTCGAAAATTCCAATCTTGAGGCGGTGCACCTTGTTAGCGTAGCTGCGGTCCAAGTCGAGAATTTCATGCAGAGTTGCTAGACGCGCTGCTGCCTTGTCCGTGAGGTCGATGCTGAGGAAGTCCAGAATGAGAGGTCGGGCTATACCATGCCATTCCTTCGAAACGAGCACGCAGTTCTTGAGAAAGTTCTTGACGTCCCGAGGAGCCCATTTAGAATGCTCGACGAGCTTGATGACCTGGTAAACGGTCTCGGGCAGCAACTTTGGGCCTGTGTCCATGGTGTTCGACGTCAAGGTCGGGAAGAAGATTGTCGTAGCCATCGATTAGGTATCAAACTCCTGATCAGATAACAGATTTTATTTCCCTGCTATTCCCAGGGCCATCCCTAATTCTATCCCTAATCCTATCCCTGACCCTAATCCTGGGGCTGGATGAGAGAGTCCGCCAGATTCACTCACTCGCTCAGTATACCATACCCAAAGCCCTTATTACGTCAATACCCTTAGGAAATGTCAAGAAGTGAATCAAGCTTGAGATGAGAATGAACGAAGACAAAGGTCAACTAGGCACGAGGAGAAGAAGTGATGATGACGGGCGCTCCGTATTGAGCGTGGGAGCATCTTGCCATTAATTGATCCGAGCATTAAACGGAACTAAGACACCTTTATCCTCGACCACTACTATGCCATTACCCTCGAAATTCCATATTCTCTGAGATTTTACTCCTAGATGATACCTATCCCTCTATTCTACATTGTCCATCCATTGAGTCTGGGTCATAGACTTGGTGCAATGATCTTGTCGACCAAAACGTTTCATTTGAGCGTCAGGGATTGTTAGTGCGCAGCTCAAATGCACAGCTACCCGCTCTCCTAGTATCATCTTTTGGGCTTGAGTCACAAGCGCCAATGAAGCATGATATCCCAAGCTCTTGTGCGGAGGTGACGCATCGCAGACGGTGGTGAGCCTATCTTCCCATATCGCGTTGTATTTCTTCGTCGTTCATGGTTAAATTACTGAGATGTAGGAGCACTCCTAGGACTAATCAAGGTCTTTCGCGACAGGAGCTACGCGTTTCCAGTTGAAACTTTACAGTTCACGAAGGCTGATTCATTATCACCCTGTTGAGCTGGGATTCGTACCGCCCGTTATTGTTTCATACACACAGGTACCATATTCTTTTCAATTCCATATTCTGGACGCTACGATATTCATCCTGATGAATATCTGCAATGGCTGTCGGCGACCGCCTTCCAGAGTCTTTCCTTGTAAGTGGCCCCGCTGCGTTGCCTTCATTCTCTTGCCCACCTTTCCGTTGAACACCTTCGCTAACACAGTCGTTATTCGGTGAGCCCTAATCCAAGGGCGCTTGTATCGCCGCCTCCCGCTTTACTCCCCTTTCCTGGGCTACACTCGTTTGCATATGTACTTGCGTTCGATTTTTTCGATTTTTTGGCTGGGGCGGTGCCCGCAAGATCAATTTCGGTGTCAGTGGTGTCACAGGTCCGCATCTCAGATCCTTCTCGCCCAACGAGTTCGCTGGCAAGCTCCCAAAACTACCCTTCTATCAGGCACCACATCTCTTCCTCTTTTACAGCATGTCTCCCCGAGTCTCAGACGATATGAGAAGGCGTATCATTCAAGGGTGAGGAACTGGGAGGAAGTGGTTCGTCAATATCGATTCTCAAGCTAGCTCAATCCGGTATGTTGTCATCAAATCAGACCTTGACGGAAATCACCGACCCAAATTCACAAAAAAACGAACGCAAGTACATATGCAAACGAGTGTAATGAAGGCTCATAGGTGTCTGTAGGTTTCACGAAAGCACTAGGCTATTTCAGGATCATCACGTGTTGATTTGTGGGCGCCAGTCCCACCCTGACATCAGCTGAAGCGACACCCTTCCACCTTTACGCCCATGCCAGTACTTTCAGTGATCTAGTTTTGCTACTATGGTAAGCCCTGATTATCTTCTGCCGTCTGGCCCACTGACAAACAGTTTTCAGGACGACCAGCCTGATGTTGAACACCCCCATGCGTTGGTCCCAGCCGCTGGATCTCGTGAAGTCGCCAACCAGGTGTTGAGTAATGTTCAGATTGGTAGCGGAGACGTGAATGTCGTTGGGAGAGATCTGGTCCAGATACACAACCACCACGTCCACCACCATCATTATGCGGTGGAGAGCCCAGCCATACCACCTATCCTGGATAAAGTTCCAAATCTGCGAGATATCCACATCGAAACCTTGGGCAAGGCGACAGAGGGGACAGGGGATTGGATATACGTATGGAACGAGTTCACAATCTGGCTAGCGTCCGATGGTTATATACGGATCTTATGGGGATCAGGGATGCGTGAGTGAAATGTATCGTTTCTCTTGCTTGCACTGATCATGTTTGTGATTCGGATGCAGCGGGTGCTGGAAAATCGGTGTTTGCGTGCGTTGTCCACTTCCTTCCACAGTTCCACCCTGTCTCGTTCTCATCTTTGCATATTCTAGATCCCTAGCCATCAACGCTGTCGAGGCTCATGCAAAGGCTGCAACGACCCCCATCTGCATTGGCTACCTCTACATCCGCTACAGTGCCAATACCAAATTCTCGGTTCGAGACCTGCTGGAGATCTTGGTCAAGCAAACCATCGAGCGTCACCCAGCCGCCCTCCCACTGTGCCAGGAGGTTTATGACAGACACATTCGCGAGAAGACGGATCCGTCGACGAAGGAGCTCGTCTGGTTGTTGAAGCGGTTCACTTCGGAGCTAATGACAAACACCTTCTACTTTTTGGACGCTCTTGACGAGGCTCCCGCCAACGTCCGCCTCGATCTGCTTGAAGCTTTGACGCCCCTGAACGTCAAGCTGTTCATCACTTCTCGGCCTCTCAATGGCCTGGAAGCTCGGTTTCCCAACACCCATCGCTTCCCCATCTGCGCTCAGGACCGCGACCTAAATGTTCACATCAACAGAGAGATATCGCGAAGCTTGGAACTTCAGGCCATTCTGGCAGCTTCGAGCCCTGGTCTGGATGGAAGAATCACCTTGGCGATCAAACGGAAATGCAGCGGAATGTGAGTGGCGTGCACCTACGCTCAAACTTCCTCTTACCCATCTTTGTAGGTTCCTGCACGCATCCCTACATCTACAAGCCTTGCAGGAGTGCACCAGTCGACAAGAACTGGATAGGACGCTCGAAGAGTTTCCTGCCAAAATCGCCGACGTGTACGCTCGGACCTGGAATCGTATCCTCAACCAGGGGCTTGGCAAGGCTCTGCTCGCAATGAACGTCTTAAGATGGGTGGTGTTTGCAACTCGATCGCTAGCCATCGAGGAGCTACGACATGCCATAGCATCTTGCCCTGATACTCACAATTATGAGCCTAGCCGACTCGTTGCGCCCCAAACCCTCGTCGGTGTCTGTTGCGGTCTCATCTTGATAGAGAAGGAGACTCGTCAAGTCCGCCTCGTTCGTATGTTCCTTGGCTTTGTCTGTCATCAGCATGATAACCTGACATATCTATTTGTCGTCATACAGATTATTCCGCCAAGGCCGTTCTTCAAACCCTCATAGTCGAGGTTATCCCCCATCCCCACAGCATGCTCGCTGCCGTGTGCATCAACCGGCTCTGTGGCGCTGACTTTCAAAGCTCTTCAGTCGATTCCAGGGAAGATTTCCACGCCGCGTTGAAGATGTCGCCTCTTTTACCTTATGCATACGATTCATGGTCAGACCACGCTCGGGGGTCGCTCGACGAAGACACTTCAAAGTCTCACATTTCGAATTTCGTCCAGGGATGTCGTGGATTTCCCATCCTCACACACAAATATGGACCTTTGCGTCGATTGGGCCCTCTTCACGTCGCTGCCTATTTCGACCTTCCACCCTCTTTGGCTGGTTCAAATTACCTTCGGAACATCAATGTGCCAACAGGAGAGGAAGGTCTGACGCCGCTGCACCTCGCGTGCATGGGGAATGCTCAACGCGCTGTTCGGGAGATGCTGAGTCTCCCAAAGATCAAAGTCAATGCTGTTGACAGGGATGGGTGGAGTGCGTTGATCTGGGCGTCAGACCTTGGACATGAACATATCGTCAAGATTCTTCTCTCCCATCCCCAGATCAAGGTCAACCAGACTGGTGATGGTGGTGTTACCGCCTTGCACCGTGCATCGCAGGGAGGCCATACGCCAACTGTCAAAATTCTTCTAGCGGACCCAAAGATCAAGGTCAACCAAGTACTAGACAAGGAAGAATCTGGCGCTACGCCGTTGATCTTGGCCTCTTTCGCAGGGAAGACAGATACGGTCACCGCCCTCCTTAGTCACCCTCACATCAATGTCAACATAGTGGATGAGTTGCGGGGCTGGTCAGCGTTGATGTACGCCGTGGCGCCGGCGGTGGGAGATGGCGATGATGTCGTCAAAGCCCTTCTCCGCCATCCTGACATTCACTTCCACCAGCGAGATAGGGATGGATGGACAGCGCTGCAGTTGGCTAAACGGTACAGGCGTAAGGAGGTTGAAAGCATCCTCCTCGATCATTCTCGGAATGCAGGCGCCAACGCCGAAAGTGCTGCTAGGAACCAAGATACCTGGCAGTCAAGCATATCGCGCCTGGTAGATGACCTTTCACGTCTCGCTCTTCCTTTCGGAAAGTAGTCCTCGGGTTTCTCCGTTCCTCGTAATCAAACACCCCAATGCATACTTTAAGAAACCCATCAATAAATTATTCAACGGGCATGCTGCGGAGTTAATTATGTTTGCCTGAAACGAGTCATTGCGGACCTCCGCCATACTGTTGGTCCCTGATGCGCTCATAACCCAGTTAGGTTTTGTGCCCTTCTTTGAATTCTTCGCCCCCTGGCCTTTCGTGCCGGGCTATCTAGCGAACAGGAGAAACAAGATCTGCCAGGCGCCCATACCCATGGTTTTAGCGATCACTGGCCTAGTCTCTGAAACTTGCACCAGAAGCGCCGATCGCCCTGCTTCAGGCCTCAGGCCTCAGGGAGTTCCAGTTGTCTTCCTCGTTTGCATCGGCTCCGCTGAAAGTCAAAACAGCGAAATTGGATAGGTAGGATTCAATGTCGGTGCCGACCAATCATCTGACGTGACACTTCTCTACCTGGAATATAGTACTTCTCACGACTTAACACAAAATAATTGGGCCCAGGTATATCACAGGTCCTCCTATTCCTACAAGGCCAAGAGTCGAACGACTTCCTTGCAGGTACATGTATTCCATTACTCAACTACCCTAAAATCTACTAAACTCCTTCGATGGCCCGTGGCAAGGAATACAGTCCAACGCTGCGGGTGTTCGCCCCCATTTCACGTCTTTCGGAACGCTCGCAACCAACTCGCAACAGGTGTCGATATTACTGTTCATCAGATTTTAGGCCCACCTGCGTTTCAATCGTGAGTTCATTGTATCGGTCCTGTTAGCGAATATGGTATCAGAGGACGCCGGATTATGGGGAAGGCCAGATCATCGAACCAAAATTGCTTCCAGTTTCGCAAAGGTTCCACAAAAAGTAGCCATTTCTGGACGCATTTCGCCATCGATTGGCAAATTTTTGGTACCAATGGGTGGGCATTGAGCGAGCGCATCATTTGGAGGCCCTTTGCAAGGTTCAAACCACCCCAGGGTGAAATCGTCCCAATTAGGACGCGCCAAGGCACAGACATTTTGGCTCCTTTTGGGCATTTTCAAGATCTAACCTCCCTCCCTATATTCCGGGGTCCTGTTATCAGGTCTGCTACATAACTCAATGACCAAACAACCAGTCTAGCAGAGCCTAACACCATCATGCCGAACGAATCTGGCTTTGAGCGCTTAACGGTGCTGTTGAGAGTTCTGCAAAGTCCGACACTAATCTCGTTTCAGCCTCATGGGCAGAGTTCAGCGCGTCTTTCAATCGTGCATTTGACTGCGTACTGCAGTGCACAAGTAGTGCCCACCTGACCTTTGCTGTGGAAAAGCGATCAACTCGGCTAGACTAGCATGAGATCTTGGTGATATTCCCAACGATTTGCAGCCCTCGTGGGTATTTAATGTTCGTAAATGAGAAGCATTTTGCCTGTCAATGTGTCATGCAGGGACCGACGCTATTTCTGGGTGCATCGTGGGTACATTTACTGCCTGCCTATGAACCTGATGTTTCGGGTTGTCGATTGGTCGTCGACGGATCTTTCTTTCCATCTCTCACTTCGCGGCGCCCGTTCCAGTTGGGATGGTGAGTGCAGAGACCTCTTGCGAGTCGGATGGCTAACAGGTGATTCAGGAGGATGGAAGCCGTCGATTAGACACATGTCCGCAAGGTATGATATATGACGTATAGTAATGGTTGGCAACTCCGCTTACAACTGGCTAGTTGCAGGAGTAGCCGCACTCATACATGGTGCACAAACCGTTCAAATCAATGGTGGGGACTTCATCATTCAGAATCAGCAAAACCCTGCCGCAGAAATCCACATTCCATTTGCCCTGCACCATATCGCCAATTTTCGAGACATCCAAATTGCCACGCTCGGGAAAGCGTCGCCAAACACAGGGAACTGGATCTACGTATGGAGGGAGTTTTGCATATGGCTCGACCTTGAAGGTCACATTCGGATCCTATGGGGCTCAGGAATGCGTGAGTCAATAGTCTATGCCTGCACTCCCCGCATGTCTAGCTAACATCATATTGTAGCCGGTGCTGGAAAGACTATTCTGACGTACGTCACTCTGTCTGTGCTAAGTTGCTCATTCTCACCTGAGGATGACCAGATCAATCATCATCAACGCGGTGGAGGCGCATGTCCAGGCTTCCAAACTCCCAATCTGCGTCGGCTTTGTCTACATCCGGTACAACAGCCACGTCAAGGCCACTGTTCGAGGCTTCCTCAAGGTCCTGGTCAAACAGACGATCGAACGCCACCCCCACTGCCTCCCTATCTTCAATGAGGTCCACGACAGACACATGCGCGAGAACACGGAGCCCTCAGAGCAAGAATTTCTTGACTTGCTAGGTCGTTTTACGCAGTTGATGGCCGCCACCTTCTACTTCATCGAGGCTCTGGATGAAGCCCCGCCTGAGATTCAATTCGACCTCATTGAGAAACTGTCATCGTTGAACGTCAAACTGTTCATCACATCTCGACCGCTTAAGACGCTGGAGGCCCGATTCCCCGACTCCCATTGCTTCCATTGCTTTTCAGTTGTCGCCCGGGACTGTGATCTTGACTTGCACATTGCAAAGGAGGTCTCTCGCAGTGCAGAACTTTGTGCCCTTCTCGATGAAGCAGGCGAAACATGGCGAGAGAGGGTCAGGTCCTCCATCAAGAAGAAGTGCGGTGGAATGTGAGACACGTCCCCTTTACTTCCAGATGTAAGGCGCTGACATGATTTCCACAGGTTTTTGCACGCAACGCTGCAGTTGGATTCTCTTCGGGAGTGCACCAACCTCTACGATGTAGAGCGAACGCTGGAGGATTTCCCCCCGCAGATTGAAGGCTTCTATCATCAGACATGGAGTCGGATCATGCATCAGGATTTCAGAAAGCTTCTCCTTGTGAAAAGGGTTCTGCTGTGGGTTCTCAATACAACAAGATCGCTCACAATCGAGGAATTGCGATACGCGGTGGCAACATGTCCAGACTCACATCACTTCGACCCCAATCGACTGGTTCCTGGCGTTGCCTTGATCACCCTTTGCGGGGGTTTGGTCGTTATCGAAGAAGAGACCCACCTCGTTCGACTTGTCCGTGAGTTATGCCCTGGTCGTTGTGTTTCAATTGCGTTGACATTCGTTGTTGATAGATTCGACTGCACGTAACACGCTGGAGAGCCGCATCTTGGACACATTTCCCCACCCTCACTCCCATCTCGCTGCTGTGTGCATGAACCGTCTTGTTGACCGTGGATTTCAACGCACACCATTCGGCTCTGACCACGAACTTGAGGCTGGGCTGACAGCGGAGCCTTTCCTCGTCTATGCCTACGAGTACTGGCTAACCCATGCGCGTAAGGCGCAGGGGGAGATGTCCTCTACTTCACGGTTGGAGGAATTTATTCGAGGATGCAACGCATTCCCAATTTCATTCTTTTTCCCCAACTCCGGCCCTCTATTCGACGTCCTCAGCCCCCTTCACGTCGTCGCCTACTTCAATCTTCCGTTATCTTATGCGGGATCCCACTATTCGGAAGATCCAAACCCTCGAACCAGATATCTAGGAGCGACACCCTTATGTCTTACCCCATGGCGGAACTCCAAAAAGACGCTACAAGAACTTTTAGGGCTACCCAACATTCTCGTCAACACAGCCGACCGATATGGGAACACCGCTCTGATCTGGGCATCGAAAATAGGCCTTGGAGGTGTTGTCAAGCTCCTCCTCGATCACTCCAAAATCAAAATCAACCAGGTGGATCAGAGAGGGTGGGCGGCGTTATTATGGGCGTCACGACATGGCCACGAACAAGTCGTCCGCCTCCTTCTCTCTAATCCAAAGGTCAAAGTCAACCAGAGCGACCCCACTGGGATGACGGCCTTGATACGAGCGTCGCTCCTGGGCCACGAAGGCGTTGTTAGGCTTCTCCTTTCTCGTTCAGACATCAAGGTCAACCAGACGGAGCTAGCAGGGGGGAGCACAGCTCTGATCCAAGCATCGGAGCATGGCCGGGAGGGCGTTATCAAGCTCCTCCTGTCACATCCTAAAACCAACGTCAATGTGACGGATAGGGAAGGAAGATCAGCTCTGATCTGGGCAATCTGCGCCACTTCAATCTTTGGCCTGTCGGACGATAATCGCAACGAGACAGTCAAGCTTATCCTCAGTCATCCTCGGGTCGACATTAGCATAGTCGACAAGGAGGGGAGGTCCGCACATCAGTGGGCGACACAAGAAGGCCGTTTGGACATCATTGAACTCCTCCATGCTCATTACGAGTTGACCACCCCGGCTACTGTGGGCTCGTCGTGTGGAACCAATCGCGGCCATGGCCGCGTGTCACAGGCGCTCGACGCTCTCGCGCGTCGAGCATTCCCGTTCGGTAGGAAACACTAAAGCCATACGAACTTATCACGAACTTAATGTATTCCATTACGCAATAGTCATAATCTACAAATTGTGGAGGCTCTTAGAGCTTCATTGGTCTGTATTCCAAGTCATATCCAAAGCCTGAGGCTGCAAACTTTCACGTAAACGCAAAAAACGCACGAAAAGGGTGCTTTAAATCTGGGCACCGGAGGCTAGAAGGTGAAGCTCTTGTCCGTACGTAGGAGACGTATATCTGAATTTGTTCGACGGAGTGACTTGCGTAGCAGTGATACGAGAGAATTAGCTCAAAATTGGTAGTGGACTTCTAGTCTCTCCCCTTCGAAGCATCCACCATGGAGGACATCCTGTTTTTGCCTAGACCGGTGACCGGATGTCCATGAGCTTTGCTCGTATCGCCCCGCGCCAGACAGACCAGTCACCGGTCTAGTTTTTGCCAAATCCGCAACCCGCTGACCCGCAGCCCGCAACCCGCAATCACGAGACCTGCGGCCCGGCTACGGCTTGGCGAGCGTCTATTCGCTCAGACACTTGTCGCCAGCCGTTCTATAGGCTTTCATAGCATACCGTTTTCTAAAATAAATATGAACGCTCAGAAGAGGTAGTACGGTGACTTCGGTGCATCGCCAGAGTACTTGAGCAAAGGTATGGAAGAGGGGGAGGGCGTATACCCAAAAGTTGACGGTCTTGAACAAGTTGCATCGAGCACTGAGATGAGTGGAATATCAATGCATATCGCATCGAGGCCATAAGTAATATGTCCCATAATATTAGCACGACGAAATATCGCGTTGGAGTGTGTGTCGGGCAAGAGCAGCGGCTAACGCTGCGGCCGAGATGAGCTACTAGCCAAGTGGAAGGTTACAACCCCGCGCTGGCCTGAATGGAAGGGATACAATGTACTTATATCAAGATGTATTCACTATTTACATAAATCAACGGTAAATATACCTCTTTGAAATGTACTGAGGGCAATGGTACGGTGTTCCTATAGGAAATATACACGGCATGCGTGCGGTCGAAGCTCCAGCTCGTGCCCTCCCCCAAAAACGAGAAACACCAAACGCGAAGCGGATATGAAGGATAGATACGAGCGTTGTTTTGTGTCGCCATTGTTGAAGGAATTGGAGGAGAACGCGAAGGAACGTGAATAGGGGATGATTTGATTCTATTTGCGGCAGCACGTGCGTGCGGGTCTGCGGGCTGGGGGTTGCGGGTTTGCGGGAGTTGGCAGTTATCGGATGTTCTGCCACCATGAGAGCATCTTGAACGCCTCCAAAGAATGAGCCTTGATAAGCGCTCAGGAACCAATTTCGGAAGGGGAAGCAGAAAGCATTCATCTATTCAATACCATCTCTCCCTCGATGCCATCCTGTTCTCTCCCCAGTCAAGAATGTCCCAGAGCTTTGTTCATGGTCTTTTTGGGATCGATGGCGGTGAGCATCCGACAAATCCTTGCGCTCCTGCTCCGTTAATGCCTTACACAGGCTCGAGCCTTACGTTCTCCGAGATCAGAGGGCCACCTATGTCAATACTGTATATGTCACCCAAAGCCATCCGTCCCGATTTCCAACTCCAGGGCCCAAACATGATATCTGGCCCCTGGAACGCACCAAAAGGCGCTCCATCTGCCACCGAACGTCTCTTCCAAGCAAACCAGATCGCTTTGGCGGTATCCACCCCGAAGTCCTGCTTATTCGACCACTTTTCGGGCTTTACCGTCTGGTAATAGACGGCAGGTCTGGTGCCTGGTTCTATGTCTGCATCATCACGTGAATGTTTGTGGGTGCCCACCATCCGATGTTCTCTGCGATCAAGCGACTTTCACTTCTCTAGTGTCCACTATGACGCTGGAGCCTAAAAGATCTAGTGATGCTCAGAAGGTGTGTCTCGTCTCTACTCTTGAACACAGTAAAACTGATAGATGGCGTTAGGGAGACCAACGCGACAACACCAACACACCTGCCTGTAGGCTGTCTTTCTCTCGCCACGCTATCGTCATTGATCGTGTATCGCATAGTCATTCGCCAGGTTGTGGATAATGTGCAAGTCTCTGGTGGCGACCTGAACATCGTTGGGGGGGATCTCATCCAGTATCATCACCACTATTACAACCACTATGAGGTGGAGAGAGTGACCATCCCCCCGATCCTGGACAAGGTCCCAAACTTTCGGAAACTACAAATCGCTACACTGGCAAAGGCAACAGAAGGGACAGGTGACTGGATATGCGTTTGGAACGAGTTTTGCATTTGGCTGGCGCCAGATGGGTACATAAGGGTCCTATGGGGATCAGGGCTGCGTGAGTAGTTCATACCGTTTCTTTTATCTGTCCTAATTATGATCCATTGCAGCCGGCACTGGGAAGACCATCCTAACGTATGTTGGTCGTATCATCTTTGACCCATAGCTTATCTTGTTCCAGATCGCTCGCCATTGACGCTGCCGAGAGTCACGCACGAGCAGCATCGGCCCCCATCTGTGTCGGATTTCTCTACCTCCGCTACAGCGAGGATAGGGTCACAGTCCGAGATCTCTTGGAGGTTTTGGTTAAGCAAACCATCGAACGACACCCAGCCTCCCTCCCGCTCTGTGACGAACTGTACGCGAGGCACATCCGCGAGCAAACTGAGCCGTCCGCAAAAGAGCTTCTCGTCCTATTGAAACGGTTTGCATCGGAACTGATGATGGACACCTATTATTTTCTCGATGCCATCGACGAGCCTCCCACCGACGTCCAACGCGATCTTCTCCAAGCTCTGTCCTCGCTGAACGTCAAGTTGTTCATAACGTCACGGCCTCTCAATCGACTGGCAGCTTTGTTTCCTGATGCTCATCACTTTCCCGTTGTCGCTCGAGATGATGATCTGGACATTCACATCCGCAAGGAGCTATCGCGAAGTATGGAACTTCAGGCAATCCTCGCTGAGGAAAGCCCTGGGCTACGAGGGAGGATCACATCGGCAATCAAGAAGAAGTGTAGTGGCATGTAAGTGGCTGTCGGCGAGTCTCGCTACTGTAGCTACTGATTCTTGCTTAGCTTCTTACATGCTTCATTGCACCTGGATGCCCTAAAGGAGTGCATGACCACCGAATGCGTAGAGAAGACGCTTAAAGAATTTCCCCCTGGAATTGCAGATGTCTACGCCAAGACCTGGACTCGGATCATGAAGCAATCTTCTAAGAAGGCTCACCTTGCGAAGAGTGTCTTCGTGTGGGTCACTCATGCTACGCGATCTCTCACCGTCGATGAGCTCAGGCATGCCGTTGCGCGGTGCACTGATACGTTCAAATTCGACTCGACCCTGATGGTCCCTGCTGAGACACTCGTCAGTGTTTGCTGCGGTCTTATTATTATTGAGAAAGAGAGTGGCCTCGTCCGGCTTCTCCGTGAGTTCTCTTCCAGTCTGATTCCAGCTGCAGATCGTTTCGTAAGACTGACTTCACTTCTTTTTTCTTCTAGATTATACTGCAAAAGACGTTCTCCAACGCCTGGTCCTTCAAACCACTCCCTCCCCGCACGGTCTGCTCGCCGCGATCTGCATGGATCGCCTCAGCGATGCAGGCTTTCAGCACTCAACAATTGCCTCGAGCGAAGCGCTCGAGAGAACATTGGATTCAACACCCCTGCTTGTATACGCTTACTACTCCTGGTCACATCATGGGCGGGAATCTATGGGTCACGATGCATCCAAACATCGTCTGTCAAAATTTATTCAGGAGTGTCAAGCGTTTCCGATAATCCCATCCAAGCATGGATCGTTAGGCCTATTCGGACCTCGTGATGTCGCCGCCCACTTCGATCTTCCACCATCGTTGGTAAGATGAGATCAATCAGACCAACAGGAGTGGGTTGAACACCCTGTATGGAATCCTATCTTCCCCATCCCGCGCTTTTTGGCAAGGAACAGTTTCAGGAATTATTCAGCGCTCCCATTCATGTCTTCACTGGTATTCACGTTGCATTCCATGTATCTAAATAGTTGATGAATGACCTGCAATTCAGAAGTCCTTTCTGGTCGCCGACAGCTCAAAGCCTCAAACGCATTACAGCCGCTGGCGCTATCGCGTAGCCACCACTCGGTTTTCACTCACACCCTTGAGCAGTACTGATGGCATCGTTTCAATCGCACCGCCCTATCGAATCTTGAAGTAGATAATCTAAGCGCCCATTGTCCAACGCGGGAACCACTTCCCATAACCGATGTAGAGCGTCGTAGAGACGACAGGGTTCCCTTGACATTCATCCACCATCTCTCAAATCAAATGGTGAGCACCAGCATTGCATTGGGATAGCGCATCTGACCCCCAGGAGGCTACAGAGATCTTGTGCGCCGATGTTGCGGAGCCTGGCGCTCACCCGTCTGCAGAGGGAAGGCTGGGTTCGGCTCAGTCGTTGACTGGTGTGCAAATGACAGGGGGAGTCATCAATGTCGTTGGGGGAAATCAAATACATCACGAGGAACACCACTATCACCAGCACAATCATTTGCCGCTACAGCCCACTCACACCGATATTCCAGCTATCCTTGACGGGGTCCCAAACTATAGGGATATTCACACTGCCAATCTGGGCAGGGCTACTCTCGGGACTGGACCACGTTTCTCCGAGTGGGATGAATTTGGCGAATGGACGAACCCACAAGGCCTGCTGAAGGCGATGTGGGGCTCCGGAATGCGTGAGTTGCCCCGTATCTTTGTTAATCTCCCTTTGTAATAGAACTCTGCAGCTGGCGCTGGCAAGACGATCTTTGCGTAGGTACCTTTGATCTTCGTTTGAAGACAGCACTGATCTTGTGAGCCAACCAGGTCCATTGTGATCAACGAGGTGGAATCCCGGGCACAAGCAGTGGATTCTCCAGTTTCCGTAGGTTATATCTACTTTCGTTACAGTGACCATATGACGGCAACTGTTCGCGACTTCCTCATGGTCCTGGTCAAGCAAACTATCGAACGCCACTCGAGATGCCTCCTCATCTTCAACCAAATGTTCGCAAGGCATGTCCGGGAGAGGTCCCAGCCTTCAGAGGACGAACTTCTCCGTCTCCTGCATCGCTTCGCACAAGTGATGGCAGCCACGTTTTATTTCCTCGAAGCCTTGGATGAGGCACCTATTAATATCCAACTCGACCTCCTCAAAAGGCTCAGCTCTCTCCATGTCAAACTCTTCATCACGTCTCGCCCTCTCCCTAGTCTGGAGCCCTGTTTACCTGGCGTCCATCGATTTCCAATCGTTGCTCAGGATCGCGATCTTGATCTACACATTAACAAGGCCATTTCACACAGCACAACATTAGAAACGATTCTGAAGCATGCAGATCTGCAGCTTCGAGAGAAGATTATGATGACGATCAAGCGGAAAAGCGGCGGAATGTGGGTGTCTTTCTCTCTGCATGATATTGAACATATGCGCCTTTAGGTTCCTACACGCTTCCCTTCAGCTGGATGCCCTTGGCGACTGCACGAGTGTCTCCGATGTGGAGAAGACTCTCGAGGACTTTCCACAACGCGTAGAGGATGTATATCAACGAACCTGGGACCGCATCTTGGACCAGACCCCTGGAAGGACCCGGCTCGCGCAACACGTACTTGCGTGGGTGCTTTGTGCAACGAGATCTCTGAAGATTGAGGAGTTGCGCCGTGTTGTCGCAACCTGCCCAAGTACCCACAAGTTCGACCCCAATCGGCTTGTTGATGAAGGAACGCTTATAGGTCTCTGTCGTGGTTTGGTGAGCGTTGAGGAGGAGACCAAGTTGGTCCGCTTTGTCCGTAAGTGCTATCTCGCTTCGTACAGAACCAAAGATGACGTCTTTCCCTAATAGATTACACTGCCAAAGATGCCGTGAAGCGTCTTATCTTTGAAGCAATTCCTCAGCCTCATTCAATCCTCGCTATGACTTGTATGGCTCTCCTTCAGGAACGTGGCTTTCAGAGCGCGACCCTCGACAGTGACCACGGTCTCATGATGGCGCTCCTCGCGGACCCTCTCCTTGCATATGCCTACGGAAGTTGGTCACACCACGCGCATGAAGCACTTGCTAACGCTGAGATTACCACTCAACTGGCGGTGTTCATTCAGGGATGCCACGCGTTCCCTATAGTGCTCAAAATTGAAACTCTAGGGGATCGATTTGACAGGTTGAAGCCCCTCCATACAGCCGTCTATTTCAACTTCCCAATATCCTTCGCAGGGCCCTTCGAGCTTCGAGAACCAAATCAATGCTCATGCGTCACAGGAATACTACCTCTTATCCTGGCCATTCTGAGAAAATCGCCGAGCGCTGTGAAGGAGCTTCTCGCTCTGCCTGGAATTCTTGTCAATGCGGCCGATGAAGATGGGCGGACACCTTTAATGTGGGCGTTGAGAGGTACTATCAACCGAGCAATAGTGAACTCCCTATTCACTCATCCAGACCTGGACGTCAACCTGCCAAGCTACTTTGGCTCCTCAGCTTTGATGCAGGCGGCGACCTACGATGCCGAAGAGGCAACCACTCTCCTCCTCTCTCACCCCAAGATTGAGCCCAACCAGGTCGATTCTGGGGGTTGCACATCGCTGATGCTTGCGTCGCGCAATGGATCTCGACGCGTGGTCCGGGTCCTTGTGGCCGATCCACGCGTCGAGGTGAACCTGAAAGTTGGGGCCGAGACCGCACTTGATATGGCACGAACAGGGGCTCGCACAACTTTTGATGCTGAACAAGATGCCTACAACGACATTATCGAGGTTCTTCTCTCCCAATCCGAGTATCGTCGTCGTCTACAGCTACTAAAGCGTGTCCTACGTCGTGCTTTACCTTCCACCTAGCAACCCTTTTGCCAGTCATCAGTCATGCATACGGCAAGGTCTTCGACATGTCTCATCTGCGTCGTTTCGTTACGTGTAGTATATGCCTCACCCGACGGCTGGTTCGACTTGTGGGTCCTAAGTGCCCATGTCGGGCGGGAAACATTTGACTTAAAAAAATGACAGAGTTTCTCTTTCGCGCACCGCAGACCACATGCTACTTACTGCACATCGCCAGTCAACCTTAACCTTCTTTCAATCATTTTACAGTTTCTCGCAACTCGCCAGGATAGCGAGCGCCACTATAACGATGGCTTGCTAAAACCGGGTTTCCCCTGGCTTGTGATGAGGTAGAAGTCTGGTCCAAATCTTCGAGAACACTGAGGTGAGGCCATAACTCGGTTGCAAGGAACAGTAGAGTGGGGATATAGGGCAGCCAGATCGGCCAGCTCAACTTGAAACATTCTGTCAAGCCTTGGGTATCTTTTTTCCTTCCGCAACAGCGTTGAATGGTGCGCCATTCGCTCGGACACCTGACACTCGGGCATATTGAAGCCAGCTGAGTAACCGAGGAAATACAAGAATAGATTCGGCGTTCAAATCCAAAGATCAGGACGCGGGATGAACCTCTTCTTATCACCATTTGATTTGTATCAAGGGCTGAGACAAGGAGTCAGCCACAGTGCAGACGTCAAACCATCCACTTGACCCCCCTGCTCAAACTTGCAACAAGCATTGACAAGCCACTTTAAAGGCGTTGATTTGGAGACGAGAGGTTTTATAGCACACCACCTCTGGAAGGACGGAGGATTGGGTGGCAAACGAAGTCAAGTTGGTCAACATGACCACTGCCCCGAGCACCATGTTTATAAGGTTGAAGCTCAACGTGAGAAATGTCCACATACTGTCGAGCGCTCATTTATCCAACTTTTCGTACGTCACGTATTCCAGGAGTTGAGAGGCGAACGCTGATGAAGGCAGCACTCCCAGTGATATTGAAAAGATCGAGGGCGCCCTGCCGAGCCTCTGACAAAAGAAAGCACCCGCTTTTTGCTTAAAGCCTTCAGGACGGTCAAGAAGGAAACCCCAGTGAGCCTTTCTTCCCTCAAGCTTAACCAAAACATTGGATTATAGGGCGTTTCATTCACTACCAAGTATGGCGGCTCACATCGATCAGGAAATAACGGCTTATCGCCGAATCCTCGCTGCTTCTATTTTTGGGTCGTCCATAATCTCTGGAGCTCAAATAGGTAAGTATGGCTATTCGGTGCTGTTGAAGAGTCCAAATCACTAACGGGTTGGGTAGCCGTGCAGATCTTCATGGTTCTTCACGGTCTTTCCGTCTTCCTTGGAACACCCAAGGATGCTCAAAAAGGCCGCCTTCCCTTCATCGTCACCAGCTGCCTTATACTGGCCACCTCCTCTATTGATGCTATCTTTGATATGTGGAGAACCTTCCGCGTTCTCTTTGCGGGTGGCCTGGCAGGGGGTGCCTATACTGCAGCGTACCAAAATGACTGGGAGATCTATGGTCAAGTCATAGTGGCCGGCGACTCAATACTAGCCATTGCGATTGCGATCGGAGACATTCTCATGGTATGTGCAATCATTCGAAGTGGTTAAATTGATATCGACGTCCATTTCAGCTCTGGCGCTGTCTTGTGCTCTGGAGGGACAAAAAATGGGTGGTTGTCCTTCCGTCTTTGTCCTTTCTTGGATCTATTAGTAAGTACATCAACCTCAATGTGGTGCAAACGTTGACATTTTCTACCAGTTTGTCAGATCCTTTACCTCTTGCCACAGAGAACAGATATTGGCGTCGCCATAGACGCTCTCAAGGCATCTGTAGCCTCGACTGCTCTGAGCGTCGCAACCAACATCATGATCACCCTGCTGATTCTATTCAAGCTAGTCAAGGCACGCCTCAACATGTCCAAAGCTTTACCTGACAGGAAGCCCCCCCGGCTATACTCGGATGTCACATCTATCATTGTCGAGTCTGCTGCACCCCTCGCTGTGTTTGGAATTTGTTCCGTCATCGTCACAGTGATTGGCTTGCGCCCACCAGAGAAGCTGCTTGAACGCGGAAGGATCCACGCACTAATTGAAGCATTTGGATCATTGTATTATGGCTTTAGCGTGAGTTTCCACCGTCTTCTTGATTTAACCCATCCTCATCCATGTTATTGTATTCCAGGTTCTGTCACCACAGATGATCATCTTCCGGGTGACCACCGGAAGGTCGTGGAAAAATGCCAAGGACAGTGAAGAAGGGTTTGCAACGTTTTCCCAGCCAATCAACTTCGCTCGCAGCATGAACACAAGAAGAGACTCCTTTTCATCTGCAAGCGTTTAAACAGAGGCTTAATCATTTGGCCCGTAATGTCCATATATGTATTACCCAGTCAAGTGCAGTGCGAAGTGTATTGTTTTCGAAGTTATTACTCATCCTCGCTCCCTTCTCGCTGTTTATCTTGACCAAAGGCATAATCCGATAGGGTTGGGGCGTTATGCCGCTCCTTACTACAATGTAGCGTGCACTGTCGGTCTCATGTCAAGTGGGCTTCTTCAGATAATGTGAGAAAACCTAGGTCTATGTTGCACAAAGCGGGGGGTTTTTTTTTTGCGTTTGGAGCTCCTGGACCTTATCCGGTTGTTTGCGAGGGGCTCTGTCCGGGTCCTCGATTCCTTTGCCTGGCCTGAAAAATTAAGCGCCCAACTCAAGGCGCCTGGGAACTGTTACGGAGGCGGTGTCAATGTGTGACACACTCTCGTTTTGTACCGCAGACTCGGACCATACACATTTCAATTGGTACTCATTAAGGTCCCCCCTAATTCATTCTCTCATTCTTCTCCATTTGGTGGGATGGTGAGTGCTGCTCCTTACTTTAGGCAAGAGCATCGCTGACTAGACGCCCAGAGCGACCGTCGCCCTTGGTTGGCCGGAGAGCATTCCAGCGGAAAGGTGGATTTTCACCTTCCTGTAGAGAGCATGCCGACTCCCTCATTGAACGCTGAGAAAATCACTGGCGGAATCTTCAATTTCGTCAAGGGGGACCAGCACAATCACAACCACGAGCACCACCACTACCACCAGCACAATCACGCACCCCTTCAGCCAAATCACAGCGGCATTCCAGCGATCCTAGACCGGGTTCCAAACTATCGAGACGTCCACATTGCCAACCTAAGCAGAGCGACTCTGGGGACTGGACCGTGTTTCTCCCAGTGGGATGAATTTACCGAGTGGACAAGCGCGCAAAGCCTACTGAAGACCATGTGGGGCTCCGGGATGCGTGAGTTGTTACGACTTCTTCACCGAGTGATTTCTGACATAGGTTTCTGCAGCTGGCGCTGGTAAAACTGTCTTTGCGTAGGGGGATTTTCAATTCTCGTCGGATGCGATACTGATTTCGCACTGTCCAGGTCCATCGTCATCAACGAGGTGGAATCTCGTGCCCAAGGCTTGAATTCTTCCATCTGTGTCGGCTATATCTACTTTCGATACAGTGACCATACCACGGTGGTGGTTCGTGACTTCTTGGAGGTCTTGGTCAAGCAGACCATTGAACGCCATGCGAACTGCCTTCCCATCTTCAATGATGTGTATGAGAGGCATATTCGGGAGCGGTCACAGCCTTCAGAAGCCGAGCTTCTCCGTCTCCTGCATCGCTTTACGGAAGTCGTGGAAGCCACTTTCTATTTTCTCGAGGCCTTGGACGAGGCTCCTCCTGGCGTCCAACTCGATATCATCAAGAAACTGAGCTCTCTCAATATCAAGCTCTTTGTGACATGTCGCCCTCTCCCCATTCCGGATGCGAGCCTTCCTGGCACCCATCCATTCACGATCCTCGCTCAGGATCGCGATCTCGACCTTCACATAAGCAAGGAAATCTCGCGTAATCTAGTGCTCCAAACCATCGTCAACCAAGGAGGCATAGCGCTCAGAGAGAAGATCGGGTCTACCCTGAAGAAGAAATGCGGCGGAATGTGGGCCCTTTGTCCCTGTGTTGCAACACCATCATTGCTAAACTTTTGAAAGGTTCCTCCACGCCTCGCTCCAGCTGGATGCCCTATCGGACTGTACAAGTGTCTCTGATGTAGAGAGGACTCTCGAAGACTTTCCTCATCGCATAGAGGACGTTTACCAGCGAACTTGGAACCGCATCCTCAATGAAGCCCCTAGCCGGACCCGACTTGCACAGCAAATACTCGTGTGGGTGCTCTGCGCGACGAGATCTCTAAAGATTGAGGAGTTGCGCCGTGTCATCGCGACCTGCCCAAACACTCACATGTTCGACTCCAATCGACTTGTTGATGAAGGGATGCTTATAAGTCTCTGTCGCGGCCTGGTCAATGTTGAGGAAGAGACCAAGCTCGTTCGCTTTGTCCGTAAGTCCTTCGTTGTATTTTGTTTTACAGAACCACAACTGAGCACTATCGCGCATAGATTACACCGCCAAAGATATTGTGGCGCGCTTCATCTCTGAAACCTTTCGTTATCCCCATTCGCTTCCCGCTCTGGTTTGCATGGGTCTTCTGACCGAACGCGGGTTCCAGCAAACGACCCTCAAGTCTGAAAAAGATCTTAGAATGGCGCTTCTTGCAGACCCTCTCCTTGGCTATGCTCACCAAAGCTGGTCAATCCATGCCCATGCATCACTCAACGACACTCATATCGCTCAGCAAGTAGCACACTTCATCCAGGGATGCAGCGCATTTCCAATGATACTCAAACTCGAAACTCTCGGGGACCAATTTGATAGTCTGACCCCTCTCGCGCTGGCCATCTATTTCGGTTTTCCAATATCCTTGGCAGGTTCCACCAATCTTCAAGATCCGAATCAAGCGGGGGGAATATCACCCCTCGTCCTCGCCATTCTCAGAAATTCCGCACGCGCGGTGAAAGAGGTGCTCGATTTGCCTCGGATCCTCGTCAACCCTCTTGATGCACATGGCTTTACACCTTTGATGTGGGCGCTGAGACGGAGCATCAACCCCGCGATAGCGGCGCTTCTCTTGGCTCATCGAGACATCGACGTCAACAAGCACGATTCCTTTGGCCACCCGCCTCTGCTGCAAGCAGCAATCAATAATGCAGGGGACGCAGCCGCACTCCTTTTGACCCACCCGAAAATCGAACCCAACCACGTTTCGAACGGGAGCACAGCGCTAATGCTTGCCTCGCGCAACGGTTCCAACCATGTTGTCCGTGTCCTTTTGGCCGATCCCCGTGTCATGGTAAATGTGAGGACTGGATATTTACCAGGTGGCGAAACTGCGCTTGAGATGGCACGATCCGGATATCGCGCTACTTTTGATACGGAACAGGAAGCGTACCACGAGATTGTCCAGCTCCTAAATGCCCATTCAGAACTTCGTCGTTTTCTTCGCCTGCCCCTGCATTTACTACGCGTTGCTGTGCTACCTTCCACACAGGGTGGCCTATATTATCATTTGCATCGTCGCAAGCAGTACACCCTGCTGCAGGGCTGAATACACATTGCGAATATAGTACAACCCCTTTCATATATTGCGTATTTATCCCCTTCGGCATACCTTGCTCTACTCTACCATCCAAGGTATTTCTTGTATTTATTACCCGGATCATATTTTTCGTTCTCCAGGTCTGAGCCTAGGTTTAGAGACATGAAGTTATGAGGAACAGAACGGAGCTGTCGGTATGAGCCGTGCGGGTATTGTCCGTCTTGGAACTCCCCAGCTCGCAAGACTTAACAACCATTCGTCTCTCCAGCCATATAGATTGTGCAGCTCCTGTTTTTGGGGATAGATTGGACAGCGGCGTTATCGCCTGCCAATGCACAAAGTTATTTTTGAACTGGGCGCTATCAATGGCCATCAACATGACACACTTATCGCGTCGCACGGTACTCAGTATCGCACTTAGGTCCTTGCTCGCTAGCTGTCCCGCACGGCGAGCTCGGCAAGTATGCGTTCCCTCTTGGCTCGGATGTGCCCATCGAGGCCTGGTCCTTGGGTTCGCTCCACCATGACCATCCCCAAGGTACCTTTCCTCGCGCCTTGTAATACTGGGATATTGTTGAATTGACGCTGTCCGTGGCTTTTAGCCCAATAGTAGCGGAACAGCCGTTGTGGAAAATGCTGTCGTAAACGACTCTTTCGTTGGTGTAAGCAACGCGCAATGTGCCCTCCTCTTCGATTTCCCATGCTCGCTCCCCACGCCTCTTCTGCAACTGTCATATTCCTCGCTACCTCTTCTAGCTGGTCTCACAGTACCATCAGGCTTTGGTTTGCCCACGACGTCGTCGTAGCTCTTTCCTCGAAGGTTGAGCAGGGAGATGGGTAATATGAGGTGGAGGGTGCGTGCGTTGCAGATCGACACAACCTTTTTGCTCCGATATCCAACGAAACATCAAGACCTGTTCTCCTAGCGAAACAAGATACACAGCTTCAACACTCATGTCGCCCACAGGCTGCTCAACCGACCGTACCAACGACTCCAGGATCAACGCGCCATACTGGGATTCCCTTCCTTCCAGTACACCAGCCCCTCAGACCATGTCTTTCCGGCCGTCCTGCTTCAACCCTTGCGATTATTCAGCAACCCAAGGCTTACAGCCAGTGCTACACGTATGTTTGCAATGTCTCGTATGACATGTGGTGCCAGTCCTCGCGTCCTCCACCTCCTGCCAAAACCCTGCCGCTTTCAGTCACGCTGGCTTTTGGTCTTCGTCTGGAACTCCTCAAAGCGCACCGAGACCGACAAGAATACCAATATCTGGCCACGTCCTTCATGAGAGCACCGATTCCAATCATGGCCGGCACCGCCGTTACCGAGGCATTGCAGCACTCGACGGTGACCTGAACGTGGTCAAGACCATTTCGTGCAGCGTCAGCATCTGAATCGTGATGGCCCCACCGGGTCCGGAGGATAGCTACGTCGACCTTGAACGGGGTCCAAACTTTCGAGAGACCCAGATGGCAATCTGCGGTAAAATTCTCGGGAGGCAGGAGATCGGGTCCACGTGGCAAGGGATATTCCGTACCTGCTTCGCTTCAGTCGGGTGCATGTGAATCCTATGGCGATCGCGAATTTGTGAGTCTTCTTCGTTTGTCCTGCTACCGATCTGGCCTCTTTTCGATGCAAGTCGCTCAACATGGATGTCATTGAGGCTCACCCATGTCATCCAGCTGTATATCTGTTGCTTGATATCATTTCGGTTTACTGTGCAAGGCCGTTCGGACTCACTCGCTTAACCAACCATCGAAGGACCTCCAGCCTCAGGCTTTCTTCGACCTTGCGACAAGGTCCGCATTGGGACGTTCATTAGAAGGTAGAGCTGTCGGCGGAGGGGATGCTGATGAAGCGTTTCACGTCCAAGCTAAGGATGGTGACTTTCGACGTCCTCGACGACTCCATTCAATGTCATGTTGTGTGTGGCTAATCTTATCATTGAATACATGAATCTTGCCATCCATTTCCGATTCCTGAAACAATCGTGCCTGCTCCGAGTCACGCATGTCAAGCGCTCAAGCATGTCAGTAGACCACGACTTGCAGGAGCAAGAGGCTGGTTGTAGGTTTGGGGGGTTTCGTGTCGTCAGACGAATAGATACTCGTTCTATGGCTATCGGGAGCGTGAGTCCCCTTGTCGTTGCCTCACACTCTCGTGAATATGGCGGACCAGGATGGCTATACACCTTTGATGTGGGAGGGTAAGTGTTCTATCAATCAAGCGATAGTGGCGCTTCTCTTGGCTCGTCCCAAGATCGATGTCAACGCGCGCGACGACTGGGGTCAGTCGGCCTTGATGAGAGCCGCGAGCGTCGAGGGATGATTCAGAAGAGGTAGCTACTCTCCTCTTCGCTCAACCGCACTATTTTCCAAATGGAGCTCCGTGGCGATTTAGGTGCCCAGAGGCGTGGGAGGTGCAAGGAAGTCTGAGGCATCCTGGTATTCGCCTCGTGACTTCTGCCCTCAGTTCTCCTTTCCTGTCCGTTTCGCATGTAAATAGACAGCATTAGACGCCATACAATGCTTCTTCTGGAGTAAATGGCATTGCTAGTCATTGGCCATGTGTACCAGTCCTGGCGCAGAACTACGATCCAAGGTCTTGTGATTGCTTGTCCACGGCACGCCGTTGCAGACCGTGACGCTCATGGTTTACACGTGTACTCTGTGCAATCGATTGGCACTCTTTAACCTCATCGGCCACTCCCTGCCTTGGGTCTCCGTTCCTTCTTCTCTCATTCTTGCCATGGTGAGTGCTATGGTACATTTCGAGACCTTGGTGGAGCTTACATGAAAACAGATTCAGAAGCCCGTAGATTGCGTGAATCCCGACGGTGTCGCCAAGCTCGATCTTCGCCCACCCGAGTAGGGAGGGGAAGAAACAATATCGTTGACGCAGTCGTTGAGCTCAATACAAGTCACAGGTGGAAATGTGAACGTCGTAGGCGGCAATCAGCACCAGTGCAACCACTATCACCAGCACAATCATGCAATCCCTCAGCCTACGAACAACTCCACCCCAGCTATCCTAGACTGGGTGCCTAATTATAGAGACATCCATATTGCCAATCTAGGCCGGGCGACTCAAGGAACTGGACCGTGTTTTGCCCTATGGGACGAGTTTTGCGAATGGACGAGCACAGATGGAGCACTGAAGGCCATGTGGGGCTCCGGAATGCGTGAGCTGTTTAGTTCCAGCATTCAAAGACATTCAAATGACAGGTCTCCGCAGCTGGGGCTGGAAAGACGATCTTTGCGTAGGATAATCTCTAGTTCCATCACCTTAACACAAAACTCATCCCGAGTTGACTAGATCCATTGTTATAAACGAGGTTGAACTTCGGGCAAAAGCATCGGAGCACCCGATATGCGTGGGGTATATCTATTTCCGGTACAGCGACCATACTATGGCGACAGTTCGCGATTTCCTTCTGGTCTTGATCAAGCAGACCATCGAACGCCACGCTGACTGTCTTAGGATCTGCGAAGAAGTGTATGCAAGGCACATCCGGGAGAAGACACAGCCATTAGAAGTCGAGCTTGTCCAGCTCCTAAATCGCTTCTCAGAAGTGATGAGGTCCACATTCTACTTCCTGGACGCCTTGGATGAGGCACCCCCTGGCGTCCAAATCGACCTCCTCGAAAGGCTCAGCACTCTTAACGCCAAGATCTTCGTTACATCTCGCCCTCTCCCTATCCTCGAGGCTTGCTTGCCTGGCACGCATCGATTTCCAATTCATGCCCAGGATAAAGACCTCGACCTTCACATCAGAAAGGAGATAGCACGAAACCCTGTCCTGAAAATCATATTTAACCAAGAGGGTCTGTTGCTCCGAGATCAACTTATGAAGACGATCAAGCAGAAATGCGGCGGCATGTGAGCCACTCTTTCTACTTGTGGTACCATTCATTCTCATGCTCCCCAAGGTTTCTCCATGCTTCACTTCAGCTTGATGCCTTGAGGGATTGTACAAGTGTTCATGATGTTCGGAAGACCCTCGAAGACTTTCCACCTCGGATTGAGGACGTCTATCAAAGAACCTGGGATCGGATCCTTGACCAGAGTTCTACCCGTAGGCTCCTCGCAAAGAACGCACTCATTTGGGTGCTCTGTGCAACCAGATCACTTACGATTCAAGAATTGCGCCATGCAGTGGCGACCTGCCCAGACACGCACAAATTCGACAGGAGTCGAACTATTGACGAGGCCACGGTTATGGGCCTTTGTTGCGGTCTGGTCAACGTCGAGGAGTTTACGAACCGTGTTCGCTTTGTTCGTAAGTGTTAAACTGAGCGCTGTGGTACCATCATTTAGTTTTTCCTTGGTTAGATTACACCGCAAAAGACGTTGTGAAACGTCTCATATCTGGATCATCCCCCCACCCACACTCCCTCCCCGCTCTGGTATGCATGGCTCTCCTCACTGAACGTGGGTTTCAACGAACCAGCCTTACAAATGGTTATGTCCTCGAGACAACCTTGAGCGCAGAACCTTTCCTTGCTTATGCCTACGAAGCGTGGTTGATTCATGCCCGTGAATCGCTAGACGACACGTCTACTGCCGATCAGTTGGCAGTCTTCATTCAAGGATGCAGCGCATTCCCTATACATCGTGCTTATGAATTTGAAACTCTGGAACCCCTTCACATGGCTGCCTATTTCAACCTTCCAATCCCTCTCGCAGGCTCCGCCAGTCTTTGCGAGCCAAATCGCCTGACACGCTGTAGAAGACAAACCCCCCTAATCATCGCCGTTAGACAAAGCTCATCGAGTGCAGTGGCAGAGCTGCTACGTCTACCTGGCATTCTTGTCAATGCGGCCGACCAGGATGGGTATACACCTTTGATGTGGGCGTTGGGATACCGGATTGGACTCGGATATACCCATGGCCTCAATATCAACGAACCGACCATGGCACTCCTCTTAGCTCATCCCGATATTGACGTCAATGCGTGTGACGGCTCTGGCTGGTCAGCCTTGGTGAGAGTGGCAGAACGTGATGCGGTGGATGCCGCAACCATTCTGCTTGCTCATCCTAATATAAAGCCCAACCAGGTCAATCCCTATGGTTGGACAGCGCTGATGATTGCATCGTCTCATGGGTCCAAAAGGGTGGTTGAGGTCCTTTTAGCCGACCCACGCGTCAAGGTTGATCAAAAGTCTGAAGCTGGGAAGACTGCGTTTGAATATGCGCGAAAATGGGGCTATGACGACATTGCTGAGCTGCTGCGCACTCACCCGGCTCGTGAGCAGCTTCAAGTTCGTCGTCCCTGGCGCTTCCCAGAACTTCTTTTTCGCGCGATACGTTTTTCACACAGGAATTAGAGTAGGGTATCGACATCATCTATCTTCCAATTGTCTCTTGGCCCTGTTGACTACCAAATAGCATTCATTAGTTCAAATTGATAGATTTCTGATAGACAATACCTATTTTATCAGTTCAAACATTATGCTATGGTTTGCACTCACCTCATTCCTCTCCTTTGTGGATTTTCGTTGCGTGATTTTCCCATCCGTCATTCCTTCTTGGTTTCGAGTCAACTCAAGGCATAGCAATTTCTGCTTGAGGACTACGCCTTCCCACCTCGCTTCACTACAAGGCAGCTGGGAACCCCAAGGGGAAGAAGGGCGACACTGAAGGGGAAGGAAGCGTAAAAATGTGTTCATTTCTAAGTAGCACCGTGTCGCGTGAGTCCTGAGGCCTCCATAAGATCGTGGCAGCCAGCGCCCAGTTGTTTAAGCGCCCACCTTGGTGAAGGTGGGAGCTTCTTTCCATCAATGGCTCTCCCTGATCCGGAGCTGTTTCTCTTTCTACAACGACCTTGTCTCCCGTCTTGTGCATGCTCAAGCAGCAATATCTGCATCCTCCTTGCCTTTCAGCCTTGCTGTTGAATACCCTAATCCGAAATGTGGTCCTTTGATTGGGGAACGAACCCTCGCTGTGAAAACTTGCGACAACGAGGTATTGTTCGTTGCAAGATCCAGGTGTCTAAACTCACCTCCTGGAGAAGGGTTTCCGGGCTATCATCGCCCCGTCTTCAAGATGGGCAAGATGAACGGATATTGTACACATGGAGTGAGTTTTGTCAAGACCGTACGCTTGCTTCCCCCGATGCAGGATCGGGTTCCAAGCTTTCGTCGAAACCGAAACGAATTTCATAGCGGACAGACCTCATGTCACCCACCCCCAAGCCATATTGGCAACCATTCGTACTACTTGCGTATCAGACCTCGAAAGCGGGCCGAGCGATTTGACCACCTAATTTTACACGACCAAGGCACTCCGCCGTATCCGCCCGCCTGTACCTCTAGTACTGGATCAGGTGAGAGTTGTGGCAATTCAAAGACGAAGACATTCCAACGGAGGAGAGGAGTACATGTGCACAATACGAGGAGTACGGTCAAAGAGAGCTGCAAGAACGATCGGGAGATCCTGAGAGCACTCTTCAACAAGATTCAGCAAGATCATCGCCGCCCGCTCCGTTATGCCTGCCGAGAGCGAAACTGACGGCGCCTACCAAGGCTTACAGGGGATAGGAAGAGGGATGAAGTTGCCAAGGCGCCGCTAAAACCTCCCGTTTCCCCTCGTACATTCATGCTGGGGACCCATTGATTTGTGCTCACCCGTCATAGGTCTGAACTTCTCGCTTGTTGGGCTCATCGGGCGTCTAAGAGTATCGCGATTGTCGCGACACCTCCAGACCCGCCTCCCCCTCACTCAGTGTAACGTTGCAGTCATCTCGACTCTGTTTCTCTGTGCAAATGAATGAATGGTTAAATGAACAAACACTTCTGTTATGGTTATTGTATGGTTATTGGTTGCTGCTAGTGAGTTTAGCTTCGAGCCCTTCTCTTCCGTCGCCCCTAACCGCTTCTCCGATCCTCTCAGGACGCAAAATGTGAATCAAGTACCGCAGTCAAAGACTACATTATCTGGCGCACGTCTGTCTGAATGCATGTCCAATAAGCAATTGATTTAGCAAGAATATGACCTTTACCCTGCCGCTACAGAATCACGCCTCTGCGATCGTCTCCACTAGATTCTTAGTGCTATTTTTGCATCACCACGTGCTGGTTTGTGGGCGCCAGTCGCTTCTGCGATTACTTGACGGAACCCATGCCTCCCTAGACCTGTACCATCATGTCTACACCGACATTCTCCTAGAGGCAATGGTGAGTGCATATCCCCCCCTATCGTCTTTCAACTTAATAAACGGGATCAGGGCGACCAGCCGGACACAGCATCATCCCGTGCACTGGGCATCCCATCTTCGTTAACGGCGTCTCAGCCTGTTGCTGGCCAGGTATTGAGCAATGTGCACACTGGCAGCGGAGACGTCAACGTTGTAGGAAGAGATCTGGTGAACATCCACAATCATCACTACCATCACCACCACCACCATGCACCGGAAACCGCTGCTATACCACCTATCTTAAACCGAGTTCCCAATTTTCGAGATATCCAGAGCGCTACTTTGGGCAAGGCGACGGAAGGGACAGGGGATTGGATCTGCGTATGGAAGGAGTTTATTATCTGGCTAGCATCTGACGGATACATACGGATTCTATGGGGATCAGGGATGCGTAAGTCCATCGTTCCGTTTCTGTTGATCGCACTGATCTTGACTTTATGCAGCGGGTGCTGGAAAGTCAATCTTGGCGTACGTGTGCTCTAACTCACCACCATTGTCCGTGCCCATCTTCTCCCATCCAGGTCACTTGCCATCAACGCCGTCGAAACTCGGGCAAAGGCTTCATTGACCCCGATCTGTGTCGGCTACCTCTACATCCGCTACAGTGACAGCACCAAATTCACAGTGCGAGATCTGCTGGAGATTTTGGTCAAGCAAACCGTGGAGCGTCACTCGGCCGCCCTTCCCCTCTGCACTGAAGTCTACGCCCGGCACATTCGCGAAAAGACCGAACCATCTACCATGGAGCTTGTCGCATTATTGAAGCGTTTCACGTCGGAGCTCGTAACGACAAGCTTCTACTTCGTTGATGCCCTGGACGAGGCCCCGGCCGATGTTCAACTCGAGCTCCTTGAAAAATTGGCGGCTCTGAATGTCAAGCTTTTCATCACTTCCCGCCCTCTCGATGGGCTGGAATCTCGGTTTCCCGATGCCCATCACTTTCCCATCTTTGCTCAAGATGCCGATCTCGACGTCCATATTGACAAGGAGATCTCACGAAGCATGGAGCTTCAGGCGATCCTCGCGGCTTCAAGCCCCGGCCTTGGAGGAAGAATCACATTGACAATTAAGCGGAAGTGTAGTGGCATGTGAGCAGCACCTTTTTGGTTTCCATTTCGCCCTCATTGATCTTTTCGTAGGTTCTTACATGCATCTCTGCATCTGCAGGCTCTACGAGAATGCACTAGCAGACGCGATTTGGAGAAAACGCTAGCAGAGTTCCCTGCTAAGCTTGCCGACGCGTATGCTGAGACGTGGGATCGCATCATCAACCAGTCGCTTGGAAAGGCCCTGCTAGCCATGAACATCTTTACATGGGTCCTCTATGCGACGAGGTCGCTCTCCGTGGAAGAGCTCAGGCACGCTGTTGCGTCATGCCCCGATACACACAAGTTCGAGCCTGGAGGACTGGTTGCTGCCGAAATACTTGTCAACGTCTGTTGCGGTCTCCTCGTGATCGAGGAGGAGACTCAACAAGTCCGGCTTGTCCGTAAGTCCCCCAATTGTTGCTTCATTGACCTCCAATGTCTAACTTGTTGGCCTATCATTCTGCAGACTACACAGCGAAGGCTGTTCTGAAGGCCCTCCTCGTCAAGGTTGTCCCTTATCCTCACAGCCTGCTTGCTGCCATCTGCATGAACCGCCTGAGTGAGGCCGGTTTTCAGCGCTCATCCATCAATTCCAAAAGCGATTTCGATACAGCACTGAAAGCGTCACCTCTCCTGCCTTATGCCTACCACGCCTGGTCGGAACATGCTCAGGCATCGCTCGATGACGTTACTGCACAGTCACGCGTGTCAAGCTTTCTCCGTGGATGTCATTCCTTCCCAATCATGCGGCGCATATACGGGATTTTAGGTCGATTTGGGCCTCTCCCCGTCGCCGCTTATTTCGATCTTCCGCTCTCACTGGCCGACTCGGATTATCTTCGAAGCATCAACATTCCAACCAGTGAGCAAGGGCTGACGCTCTTGCATCTCGCGTGCATTGGAAACTCGAGACGGGTGGTCAAGGAGCTATTGGACCTTCCAAAGATCCAAGTTAATGCCGTTGACAACAGTGGGTCTATGGCGCTACTCTGGGCATCATTCTGTGGACATGAACACATCGTCGAACTTCTTCTGTCCCATTCTCACATCAAAATTAACCAGGCTGGTGAAAGAGGAGTCACTGCTTTGCATTGGGCCTCGGGTGCTGGCCACACAGCAACCGTCAAGCTCCTTCTCTCCGATCCAAAGATCAAGGTGAACCAAAGGTTGAGCGACGATTACAACGCTACAGCATTGATCTCTGCTGCCCATACGGACCAGACAGAGACGGTCAAACTCCTTCTCGCTCATCCCCAAACCAACGTCAACCTGGTGGACAAGCTGCAGGGGAGGTCAGCTTTGATGTATGCGGTGACGCCGCGGACAGGAGACGGTGTGGGTGTGATCAGAGCCCTTCTTTCCCATCCTCAGATCGACGTGAACCAGCGAGATCTGGATGGGTGGGACGCTCTCCAATTGGCACAGAAGCACAGGCGAAAGAAGGCCGAGAAGGTTCTGCTTGATTATTTCCAAACTTTGGACTCGACCGCCCCTTTGGCTGGTGGCTCGGGGGATACTTGGCAGTCAAGTATATCGCGACTTGTGGGTGATTTTTCGCGGCTCTCTCCATTTGGCTCCCAATAGTTTGTACCTTCTCTCCTATCTCTACCAGTTTCTTGGACTGCTCTTGTGGAAATGGAGATAGGCTTCTTGACTCTATGAGCACTGTAACGGAACAGAGAATATGATGTTAGTATTTGTACTGATGACTAGGGTAACACCCAGGCATTTGCCCGGGACTAGGTGGTTTGGCTGTTCACTTCAAGTTCTACATGCTTGATTTCAGTTGCTACTGAGAAACCTTGGATACTCTTGAGACGGGTATTGCCCCAGAAAATACCCAACTAACGCCTGCTCGTTTCTCGAGAACACCCCTCCTCTCAGACTATTCGGCCAAGGATACCCTTCACATCCTTATTAGAGAGTTTGCGCTGCAACACACCGTGTGAAATTTGGTTGCGCGCGTCACACAGTGTGAGATTTGCGTTTGCGCTTGCCAATGGGACTTGACTTCGCGCCGATTACCGCTCACGAGGTACGACTGGCAATATTTTGACCCTAAGTTTATCACGGTAAAGCTATATATACAATGGCCCATTCCTAGATGCTTAGGATGTCTTTTGAGCGCTGTGAGCGGTGATTTGCTATCACCTGGTCTGAGCTCCACATGTGGCTTTTCGCGCCCCTATCAGAAGGCGGGCTGGAGCCCGTGCCTTAGGCATTATATTGGATTTTTCGGACTCTGGCACTTCTTTGATAGTATTGCATTTACTAAGGAGCAATGCAGAGGCCGCCGGCGAACTTATGCCAGGAGTCCAAAACTCACACAGAATTCTGAGCAATACAAAATATCACACTGTGTGACGCGCGCAAAGAAATTTCACACGGTGTGTTGCAGCGCAAACTCTCTATTCTTGAAACATATCCATTCCCTCATTCCCTGCCTGCCGCATTTTGCATGACCCTCCTCACAGAGTGCGGCTTCCAGCACTCAACGATCCACACTAGGGAAGGTCTTGAAGAGGCCTTGCAAGTCGAAGTCTTGCTTCCATATGCATACAGGCCATGGACTATGTCGTCCAGGGCTGGATGTAGGATTCCGCCCGCCAGGTCCTATGCATCCCGAAGGACGAATACCAGTATTGGGTAATATGGTTCCCAGCCTGTTGCATGCGTCGAGAGTGTCTTCGTCATCGAAGGATCGGCTACCTCCACTGAAGAGACCCTTGACGAGTCCAAAGAACGGTTCGCGCTCTACCAGCTCTTCGTCGCTGGACTAGTCTCGCGCGCATCGAGATCGATCGTGGCCAAGTCGCGTTTGCGTTCCCCGAGCTTCTCAAGCAACCCTTTCAGGATGTCGCCTCTAGGGTTGGAAATGTTGTTGCGTCCGGGTTGAGGCTCGCGTTTGGAGAGTAGAGAACGATCCTGCTCGAGGTTGTCTCTGGCCCCGATGATCTTTATTGGGAGTCCGTCCCGCACGATGCGGATTGGGAGTCGGGCTCGTGTAGTGAGCTCTGCTGTGTTGGTGGGCGATGAGCCCACTGGGGCAGCGGAGACGAGGGTGGAGGGTGCGAGGAGGGCAAGGAGAAGAGAGGTGGTGACTATTGATTTGGAGAACATGGCTATAGAGAGAGAGGTAGAGGTGGATGAGTGGATGACGATGGTGTTTGCTGATCGAATGTGCGACGAGGATAACAGCTAGGTCGTCCTGTAAGAGAAGTGTGGATTTGTTTGGCGGATTGACTGAGACCAGCTCGGTTGGGGAATGCTGGCAAAGCTGAAGGGATTGTATAGTACTTTTCGAGGCTATTTTTGTCCAAGGCTTGAAGCCCGAAGAAGGAGGTGTATGTCGGTGGTTGTCGACGGGAAGGGCACGAGCAAGGGTGATTTGCGTTGAGCAATACATATGAACATACCTGCTGACTTGAAGCAATTTCTCCCCTTTTAGCCCGCACTCAACTCAGTCTCTAAAACCAAGATTTAGACTTTGAATCGTAACTCAAACGACGACTTGGGAAGGGAGCATGAGCAATACGGTACTGGAGTATGATATGGGGTGGCTCTCCAACTTAACACATTTAAGTAACAGATGGTAGTGCATGCACAGTGTCTGCGAAGGTCCAGGAAAGGCTGACGACGAGCTTCCAGCCATAGGTTCTGTAACCTTGAACATGTTTCGAGCAAAGGAGGTTTGCTCGGGTTCAATACGGCGACGACGCCATCACTTTCGTCATCACTTTCCACACCCGCTTTTCTCTCCCTTCCTCTTTGACCACTTATTATCTCTTTGCTCACTTTGACATCTATGCCACCACCTTTCTCGATATGCCACTCCCGCTTTGCCATCGTATTCTCGTATTTATAGGGTACCGCGAGCACTCGAGACAATCACGTCGTCTCACAAGTGTTCGCAGGTTTGTTATCTCTTACTACACATTCACGTCGTCTCACAAGTGTTCGCAGCTTCCGTAGCTCACACATACGAATTTTCTCCCGCCCTTCTCCATGCCTATCTCTTTACTTAGTTATCCTATCTCGTACTTCATAAATTACGTTTAGATTAGTCTACCTGTAGTTAGCTTGATCTCGTCCCACCGACAAGGCGGGAAGACTCGTCACGAGTCTCTCACATCGTCTTGGCGGTGACGGCGGGTTCGAGAACTCGCAGACCGGTGTTTCGCAATCAATTATCGCTCTACCCCCCAAACCCTCGAGATCCTCGTCTTCTCCCCTCTCATCCTCTCATCCCGCACTTCAAGGAAGAGCAGGAATTGATAGGTAACACGGCAAGATCGCTGGGAACACGGAAAACGTCGGCAAGGCGGAACATCTGCGCTACGTCAATCGCCTCTAGGGGGGTCAAACGAGAATCTGCTTCGTGCCACCATGACGACGCATCGCCATTAAGCGCCCATATATTCGTACTCCGATTCAAATGCTCGACGACGTCATCATCGCGATCCGACGCGGAGGGTGTAGATAACGAACTTTTGGGCGCTTCCTTGGTCTAAACCTCCACCACCACCGCTCCCGAGAGCCTCGTCATTTCCACGTACAATCTTATTGACTCTGAAAACATAATGTCAGGAGTTACAGTCGCAGAAGGACCAGCTCTTACTGCTGAGAAATCGCAGGTGAAGAACAAGGTCTGCCTAATGTACGTCCAATTTCTTCCCGGCTTTCGCTGAGCACTCGTTGTGTTGTCATCAGCGTTGTACGCCTGTGTGACTTCAAGAAATATTACTGGCCGTATAAAATTCTCCAGAACGAATCGAAGCAATAGCGACGACGAGGGCTGACTGTTATCTTTCACAGTGTCCATGACGGATGGGGAATCGCAGCCAAGGAAGGTATCGATGGCAATGCCATTGAGGCTGGCACAACGACCAATATGGATACCATCGCAAAAGAGCACTCTTTCCGTAGCATCAGAGCCCATGGAACCGCTGTGGGCTTGAACGAAGGCCTCATGGGGAATAGTGAAGTCGGGTACGTCTTCAGCCCTTCGATTGGAGCTTCCCCTCCTTTTGTCCGATTCAACTGCTTTTTTTGGTTCTATCAGCCGTTTATTGACCTTATTTTGATAGACACTTGAACATTGGCGCTGGACGTGTCGTCTGGCAAGACATTGTTCGCATCGACGTCTCAATCAAGAAGAAAACGTTCCACAAGAACCCAACCATCCTCGAAGCCTGCAAACGTGCAAAAGAAGGCTCAGGCCGACTACACCTACTCGGATTGGTACGCTCTTATCCCACTTCTTATCTCATGTGTCACCCATGCTGATCTGGCCAACGTTTGCTCTTTCGGACGTAGATCTCCGACGGTGGCGTCCACTCACACATCAAACACCTTTTCGCTCTCCTCGAAACCGCCAAAGAACAAGGCGTCCCAGAGACCTACATCCACTTTTTCGGCGACGGCCGCGACACCGCTCCCCGCTCCTCCACCAAATACCTCCAACAGCTCGGCGAATTCACCGACCAACTGGAATATGGCGAGCTCGCTACGATCGTGGGGCGGTACTATGCCATGGATCGTGATAAGCGGTGGGAGAGGATCAAGATTGCGGCGTTGGGGTTGATGACGGGGAAGAATGAAAAGGGGGAGGAGGCGGAGAGTGTCAGTGCGAATGAGGCCAAAGGGTGGGAGGGTGCGGTTAAGATTGTGGAGGAGAATTATAAGAAGGATTTGACGGACGAGTTTTTGAAGCCTATTATCGTCAATGGAGACAAGGGACGAATCAAGGAGGGCGATACCCTCTTCTTCTTCAACTATCGAAGCGATCGTATGCGGGAGATCTCGAGTGTCTTTGGTGGGTTGGAGGATGTAGAGGATTTGACTATCCCTAAGGATCTGGTGCGTCTGTGACCTCAGCTCTCCAAGTCGTCGACAGGCTAACCCTGTAAATAATAGGGTATCTTCACCATGTCGCAGTACAAGAAAGAGTTTCCGTTCAAGGTCGCCTTCCCTCCTCAGCCCATGACCAACGTTCTCGCAGAATGGCTCGCCAAGAAGGGCGTCAAGCAAGCACACGTCGCGGGTGAGCAGCCCTATCCCCTCTGGCTGTCATACTTAATCGCTCGCTAACATCATCGTGTTGTTTGCAGAGACCGAGAAATACGCGCACGTCACCTTCTTCTTCAATGGAGGCGTCGAGAAACAATTCGAGGGTGAAGATCGCTACATGATCCCTTCGCCCAAGGTTGCTACGTGAGTCTTTTCCTTTCCTCCAAGATCTCTTCTATTGGACAGCATTTTCAACCGTCTGGTGCTCAGATATGATCTGGAGCCCAAGATGAGCGTGCACGGCGTCGCGGACAAGGTCGCTGAGATCCTTGACAAGGGAGAGTACGAGTTTGTGATGTGCAACTTTGCTCCTCCTGATATGGTGCGCAATCTACTGATATTTCGTCTATACTCAATGCTGATTCAAGTTTCCCATCCCTTCGCGATTATCCGTCCTCACCCACCTCGCCTCCCACTCTATCCTTCGCCATACCCCTACCTCCCCTCTAACCTCAACTCTGCTTTCGCGTCGCCTCTCCAACGTCGTTTAGGTCGGCCATACTGGTGTCTATGACGCCGCTGTCGAAGCCATCACCGAAACCGATGCTGCAGTCGGCACGATCTACAAGGCCGCAGAGAAGAACGGCTACATCTTGTTGATCACTGCTGATCACGGCAACGCCGAGCAGGTATGTGCTTGCTTTCCTTCGCCTTTTCGTCTCTTCTCCCTCACCTATCCTCATGCGAGCATTGAGGGGAAGATTTCGGCGCAAGACTAAGGGAAGCTTTGAGGCCAGGAAGAGCTAACACTGACACGCCTGTCTTCATGATAGATGAAAGATCCCGAAACTGGTAACCCCCATACGGCGCATACCACCAACCCTGTTCCGTTCATCATGACTGGAAACCCCAAAGGCGAAAAGGGAGACGCCAAGACGCTTAAATTCGAAGAAGAGGTGAGCCGTTTCTTACACAATCTCGATCCTCTTCTCTTCAATTCTCTTCGCTTACACATGTCGTAGATCAAAGCAGGTAAAGCCGGCGCGACACACGAAGGCGATGGCCAGAAGGAAGAAGAGGAGGAAGATGAGGGTGCTGCGCTTGCTGATGTCGCTCCTACTGTTCTCGCTGTCATGGGTCTTGACCAGCCTGAGGAGATGGGTGGGAGGAGTTTGTTGGCAAAGGATTTGTAGCAAGGGAATTCGTATATTCTAAGTGAATGTGTGGAGAGGTGGAACGCGGCGATAGAATAAGGTAGTGGACTGTATCACATGGTGCATTCGAAGTATCCACAAATTGAACTGCATAAAAAAGCAACCAGTGAGCAGAGACGTTTAGTCGTGACCACGGTAGGAGTTTTCAATACCCGAAGGATAGCTGATTCCATTTCTTTGCAAATGGCAAAGCATACAACGAGTTTTCAAGGGCGAGGATTAGAAGTGTGGCGCCCACGCTATGTGCCGCGTGATTTGGGTTGATAAGCTATGTAGAGCCTCGAGACATCTTCGAAGGTTGAGCTAGGCCACTAGGTGGCGATATCAAGGGGACCTAGACTCGCAAGTCCAATCGAGAGCCAGTCCGTTTCAAAAATGATTGAGACTACTCATTCTGCATACGATGGCTTTTGAGCGAGCTAAGCCTCGTCTTTTGATCACGAAGTGTTCCGCTCATCGTGAAACACTTTTCTTTTTTTTTGTTTTTGGCGTAGCACTAATGCTATTTCTAGCAATGAGCATTTTGCCAGTCAACAGGCGAACTCGAGCTGGCTTCGAATTATCTTGAACCCACAGGCCTCGGGAAGATACCACATTCACATCAACCATTGACGTTCATACATTCCTCCTACGACCTAAAGAGAGTAACCTGTAAAGCTCGATAGCGGGCGCATTACCCGCTGGTGCGTCTACCTCGATGCCACTCGAGAACTTGCACCAATCCTCCAACCCCCGAGCCTACGTCAGGGGATGAGATGTTTAATCATCCTCGCAATCTCGGTGGCCACGTAGAAACTCGATTTAAGCATCAAACCCGAGTGGCCACGTCCACCGGCACAGTGTATTGGTCAAGTCTCACCAGCGGAAGAGGAACACCCTTCAACCCAGGGTGTAGGGGAAAGGCCTTCCTGGGCTATCTGTGGTAAGAGAATGTAAGGGAGCCGAGAAGTAAAACCTGGGTCGACACGCGACCCTTTGCGACGAAAGAAACGGCGAAGCACCTGCAAGAAGCCCCCACGTCCAAATCTGGGTTCTTCCATCGAACCCATAGTAATCTCGGTGTGGATGTGGGGGTGAACGAGTAGCAATTGGAAAAGACCCTCATACCCATGGCGCGAAGCCCATGCTAGGGCAACCCTTGCCTCTTCACGGCTAAACTTGATTTTGGGATGGGCCAGGAGGAGGTTGACCGTGTTCAAGCGGGTATCACAGTGTAAACCAAAGAATGCCCATAGGAAGGCTTTACGCCCATCGCTGGCCACCATGTTGACCTTGATCTTAGGATGGGAAAGGAGGAGGATGACCGCCTTTTTGTAGCCCCACATTGATACCATCATCAAGGCCGTGTTTCCTTCCCTATCTTTTTCGTTGACTTTGATCTTGGGATGGGCGAGGAGAAGTTCGAGCGTGAGGGTGTACGTTGGAGAATATTTCGCCACCATCATCAACGCCGTTGATAAGTCTTCAGCCTTTGCGTTCACGTCGATCAAGGGGTGGGCAACGAGCAGTGCCACAGTATTTTTGTGACCCTTCTTCGACGCTAGCATTAAGGCCGTCACCCCATCCCGGTCCACTGCGTTGACTTGAATGTGGGGCGAAGAGAGTAGCTCCTGGACTACATCCTCGGAGTTTTTGTAGGATGCCAGACACAGAGGTGTTGCTCGTCGATATGGGGATGCTTGGTTCAGGTGTTGTAGATTATGGGATCCAGAAAGGAATAAAGGGAGGTTGAAAAAGGCTGCAGTATGGAGGGGACCCAGCATCTCGATGTCAAGGAAATGGTACTTCACTGGAAACGCGCGGCATTTCTGAACAAACTCTGCCAGTCGACCAGCGGTGAGTGTGTCTTCCAGGGATGCACGTGCGTGAGTTGACCACGCGTTGTAAGCATATTCCAGCAAAGGACGTGCTTTCAAGACCTCCTCCAAGCTGAATCTGGAGTTGATAGTGGAGGATTGGAACCCCGATTCGGCAAGGAATTCCATGCAGACCATTGCAGGAATCGCGTGTGGTTGAGGGAATACGTTTTCGATAAGAGACTTTACGGTATCCTTGGCAGTGTAAGGATTATGTATCAGGTTGGCTCAAATTTCTACATGCGGGGAAGAAAAAACTCACGAACTTGGATGCAGTAGCCAGAGACTCCCCATCTGAAGCATCATACTCTTCAACAGCTACCAAGCCTCCGCAGAGACCTATCAGGGTGGCTTCGTCAACCAACCGGCTTGGGTCAAACTTGTGCGTGACAGTGCATGTTGCCACTGCGTGTCGCAATTCCTCTACCATAAGCGATCTTGTTGCATAGGTGACCCATATGAGGATCCTTTGCGCAAGGTTGACCTTTCTCGAGTCCTTCGCAAAAATCCGGTCCCAAGTTCTCTGATAGATGTCTTCAATCTTGGGTGGAAACTCGTCAAGTGTCTTCTGCATGTCCTGCATACTGGTACACTCCCGAAGAGCATTCAATTGTAGTGAGGCATGCAGAAACCTAATTCGCGTTAGCCAAAACATAAAGCCTGGTGCCGGGAGAATAACACATACATCAGGAAAAGTGACATCGCTTGGGCTTGGGCTTGGGCACTTGAGCTTGAGCTTGAGCAGTTGAGGTTGGACTTGATCGCTTGAGCTTGAGTAGTGTAATTGGAATTGGGCTTGAGCGCTTGCGCTTGGTCTTTGGGAAGATTGCGGTTGCCTGACGACCTTGAGCTTGGACTTGCGATTTGCAGCTAGCCCCACATACGCACCGTCGAGTGCGACTTCAATCTTTAAAAGTTAGCTCCGGCTCCACGGTCGTCATTCATGAGCAGGGTTGAGCCCCTCTCTTAAAGGTCGGCCTGAAATTCCACACGTCGCTTACGGTTTCCCTCCTTTTCACTTCTCGCCACGCAAAATCGTTTCTAAGTTCAATTTGTTTTTGCGGGTTCGGCTCTACAGTGAGTCCCTCGACCTTTAATAGATATGTCACATGTACTGACCCCTCGAATTGCAACATCCACTAGGAGGAAGATTGCCTAAGATGGATTCTTCAGCACTAGCAGCCCGACGTAAGTCTTACCAGATACATATTAAAACCTCAAATAGATCACACTGCAAGTGGGAGATAGTTCAATAAGATTAGAGAGAATAAAGAAAAGACATGCTCTGAGACGTACCTGCAAGTGGGAGATAGTTCGATAAGGAACTAGTCACTTGCAGTAGCTACTTATATACGTGTAAGTACAATAGCTTAAGAGTACAATAGAGTTGTCCATAAATAAGAGAACAATAACTAACAAGGGAGAACAATAGAACAATATAGTACAATGTAGTAGTGAGAGTCCATTGTTCTAAATATAGACCGGCTATTGTTGGTTGAACAAGAGCAAAGAGAATACAAGGGAGATAGAGTGGAACCGTATGTACATGACATGCGCATTGTATTCTAATACACCCCCTCAATGCAATGTCCATGGACTACATGAGTCTGAGAGCCAAACGGTGACGTTCGACTGCGAGTCGAGGAAGAGGTTTGGTGAGGATGTCCGCAACCATATCGCCTGTTGGAAGGAAGTGGACTTCGATGTTGCGGCGACGAATTTCTTGTCTGATCCAATGCATTTTGATGTCGATGTGCTTCATCTTGCTATGGTGCTCGGGATTCTTAAGGACTTTGAGTGCCGATTGGTTGTCGACCATGAGAGGTGAAGGTTTGTCCAATTTCAGTCCAAGTTCTCCTAGCAGACTACGCATCCAGATAACCTCGCGTCCTGCAGATGATGCTGAGATGTATTCAGCTTCGGTTGACGAGTTTGCAATGGCGGCTTGCTTCTTGGAAGACCAACTGATTGCTCCAGTGCCCATCTTCATCACAAAGCCGCTGGTGGACTTGCGAGTGTCAAGGCATCCTCCATAGTCTGCGTCGCTGTACATTTGGAACAGTTCAGATGTAAGGACGTGTTCAGAAGAGGTTCTGTAGGTGAGCTTTAGGTCCTTCGTTCCTTGAAGGTAGCGGAACAAGTGTTTGACAGCTTTCCAATGTGCAATCCCTGGGCAGGAGTTGAACTGGGCAAGTTTGGACACTGAGTATGCAATGTCGGGGCGAGTGCCAATTGCAAGGTACATTAGGGCACCAACTGCGTTCATGTAGGGAACATTGCGCATCTCCTCCTTCTCGGCATTGGTAACTGGGGATAGACTCCTGTTTAGGATGACTCCAGGTTCCATTGGTGTAGTGACTGGTTTGCAGTCTGAAAGGCGGAAGCGAGTGAGCATGTCGACGATGTATTGTGTTTGGGAGAGGCAGAGCACTTTGTCAGCTCGGTTGTACTCGACTTTTATGCCAAGGAGATATGTGGTTGGGCCGAGATCCTTAAGCTTGAAGACTTTTGCCAGCGATGCTTTGACTCCTGCAATCTTTTTCTTTGACTTGGACGTAATGGTAATGTCGTCGACGAAAACAGGGAGTGTGATGCGGATGCCATCTTTTGCCCATACATAGATGCTTGGATCGGAGAGAAGTTGTGTGAAGCCAATGTGTTCAAGTTCGTCAGCTAGCTTTTGGTACCAAAGGCGTCCACTTTGTTTTAGCCCGTATAGTCCCTTCTTCAGCTTGCAAACCCATTGTCCTCCATCAGGATGAGGTACCTCAAATCCTTCAGGTTGCTTCATGTAGACTTCGTATTTGTCCTCGATCTTGCCATTGAGGTAAGCATTGGAAATGTCTATGGACTCGATGTGATCGCCGTTTATGGCTGCATGTGCCAGTATAGTACGGATCGATGCGAGTCGCGTAGTAGGGGCAAAGACTTCGTCGTAGTCAATGCCATGGGATTGACCGTAACCTTGTCCAACCAATCGTGCTTTGTAGTGCTCGATTTTGCCGTCTGCGTCTCGTTTGATCAGGAAAACCCATCGGGAGCCAATGGGCTTGCGTCCATCAGGGAGGTTCACCAGTTCCCATGTGCCATTCTCAGTAAGGGCATCGATCTCAGCTTGGGCTGCAGCTCTCCATTGTTCAGCATCTGGCCTTGATAAGGCTTCCCTGAAGTTGCGTGGAGCATCTCCTGGTCTCGTTGCAGCCCCAAAAGCTTTCTCGCTTGCAATCTCAAATGCCATTTCATATCCCATTGGTACAGGAATTTGGTCGTCTGCTATTCCATAGATTTGGAACACAGATTCCATGACTGGTGTGGCAAGGAGCGCTGACTGAAGAGTGGGTTCTTCGTCGTCGTCTGGCATATTGTTTGCAGTGAGTGGTGCATATCGATTTCCTGATGCAGGCGAGTAGTTGAGATCTCCTGAGTTGGCAGGGAGATGGGCAAAGATGGTTGGATTGGGATTTGAGGGTGATCGAATGTCCATAATGCCATAGCTGCCTGGTCGTGAAGCAGGTGTAGTTGAAGGGCTTGGGGCTGGTGCTCGTGATGGTGCTCGTGAGGATATTGGAGTTGGAATGCGTGAAGGTGCCGGAGTGATATTTTGTGCACCCCCTCAATCTGGTATAGAACGAATTCCAGATGTTCCAATGACTGTTGTAGTTGCATCTTCCTCAGCTGGTATCATTTGCCTGCTGCTTTCCCCTCGTCTCGCCACAGGTGCTGTTGTTCGACGTTTGCCTCCTCCCGCGGTTTGAGAGTAGTCTGAGACCTTCTTGGATCGGATGGGACGATCGCCTTGGGCAGGTACAAAAGGCTTGTTTGGGTTGGATTTTGGCGCTGCAGGTTTTGGTTGCCTGGGAGCTGCCGTCTTCTTCTGCGGTGGTGCAGGAGTAGGAGTCGCCGTTGGTGGCGGAGTAGGTGCCCGTTGTTGGGCAGGTACAGGTGTCTTGTCTTTAGGCGCTGGGACACTTTTCGCCTTTGGTGTTGGAGATGCACCTTCCGAAGGAGTAAACCATTGATCCTTGCCTTTCTTGGGAGCCTTTATGTCTGTAGGATCTCTTGGCCGTGGAGGTGGTGTCTTAGGAACATTATGCTCTGGGTGTTCGTCATCGTCATCTGAGCTGTCGTCGTCTGAATCTGATGAGTCAGGGGCAGGAGGAGTGGCAGGAGGATGTTGGTCACTGGGAGACTGATGTTCGTCGTTGTCATTACTATCGTCTTCGTGAAACCAGAGGTCAGAAAACTTGGCAGGTGGAACGTCAACCTTTTTGTTCTTGGTTGATAGACCAGGGAAAGAGCGTTCGTCGAAGATAACATCGCGAGAGATAATCTCCTTGCGGCTTACTGGGTCATAGCATAGCCATCCCTTATATCCCTTTGCGAACCCAATGAAGATGCAGGGTCGTGTATGGGAGTCAAGGTTTTTGCGATCTTTCCGTGCAATGTTTACCCATGCTCTGCACCCGTATACTCTGAACATAGAGAGATCGGGTTTCCGTCCATTCCAGACTTCGTGTGAGGTTTTCTCAGCAATAGATGACGTTGGGGTAACGTTCAGGATTTCGGCGTAGTAGAGGACAGCGGTTTTCCACCAACTAACTGGCAGTCCTGCGTGATTGAGCATGGCGACCACCCCCTCAGCTAGAGTGCGGTTGAGTCGTTCTGCGATGCCGTTCTGTTGAGGAGTACCTTTGACTGTGTGGCGTCGTTTGATACCCCGTGCCTTCATCCATTCGTCCCATTCCTTTGACATGAATTCACCTCCTTTGTCCTCCATAAATTCCTTGAGCTTTTTGCCTGTTGCCAATTCCACTTCAGCAACCCATTCCTTGAATCTCGCAAAGGCCTCACTCTTCTTCTTAAGGTTGTACACCCCCTTTATCCGGCTGCTCTCGTCTGTGAATGTGATCCAATAGAGATAGCCATCGATGGTTCGAGGAAGAGGACCATGGAGGTCACTGTGTGCCCGTTCAAGGAGCTCAGTGGAGCGGTTCTGGGATACCTTTGGGAATGGCAGGCGATGCTGCTTTCCTGCTATGCATGCTTCACAGAAGTCGTTGACTTCCGTTCCTGGTTTGACCACAATGCCGTCTGCAAGGTTCTGTGAAAGAAGCCTGTCGAGTCGGTCTTTCCCAATGTGCCCTAGTCGCTCGTGCCAAATGGACTTGTCTGCTGCAACGACAAATGCCTGCTCGTTATTCCCCAGTGTGATACCATCAAGTGTGCCTGTAGTGCCTATGATGCTGGCTGTGAAGAGTTCTTTCCCGTTTTTTGAGAAGTCGAGTGAATCGCCTTCTATCACGACTCGGGCTCTGTTCCTTTTGACAGCGTAGAGAATGGAGAATAGATTGTTTCGGAGCGATGGGACATATAGTACATTATCGAAGATGACAGACTCTCGGTTGCCTGAGGGTTTAAATACAACGTTGCCTCGACCCCGCGCATAAACTACATGATCATTTGCGAGTGTGATGGGTATCTTGCATTTCTTCATGTTGCGCATCCAGTTGAGGTGTGGGGTCATATGTGAGGTAGCACCCGAGTCTGTATTCCACGAGTTGTCAGCAGTCATGTTTCGAGTACAAAGTTGGGGTTTACTTGCTATGTGTGCAACTCCAGCCATCAAGGCCTGTTGGTCGGCATCCAGTTCGTCGTCAGAGTCTGAATCCTCCTGTGCGACATTGGCCTTGCTCCTCTTCTTGCTCTTCTCTCTCAACTGCGCAATGCAATGGTCGTCATCATGCGAGTTGTTATCACCATGCTCCTTGCAGGTGAACCTGTACTTCTTCTTCTCAGATGGAGTCAAAGACGATGAGGCAAGAGCTTTGGAAGATTTCTTCCTCTTGTTAGGAGACTTCTTCTTCTTTGAAGGGCCAGAGGCAGCGTTGGCAGCTTCTTCAGCAAGTTCGTCGTTCTTGCGAGAAACGTCAGCAGTGCGGAGATGATCGAGGATCTGGTCAGGACCCTTGACGGTGTCGAGGTGGGTGAGCGTGTTGCGAAGGTATTTGGAGTCTTCATCATGAGGAAGACCCATAATGGCGACAGCAGACATGATGTCATGGATAACATCGTAGACGGAGTAGAACTCCTTGAACTCAGATGGTGTGAGCATGATCGACATTTGTCCAGTGGAAGGGCCGCCAGAGGCAGTTCCTGCTGTGACATTGTTGGCGTACGTAGTCTCCTTGGTGTATTTGTGGAGAGTGGGGAGCCTGTCTTTGATCTGCTGGCCAAGGGCAATGATGCGCGAACCAAAATCGCTGTAGGACTCGTCATCTGTCTTGCGAGCAGTGAGGAGTTCTTGGAAGGCTGCAGTGCGGGACTGAGCGGTCTGGGGTTGGTAGTACTTTAGAAGGGCGTCGTACTGAGCCTTTGGGTCAGAGTCGTCCTCGATGTCTCGGAGAATCGAGTCAGTTTGAGCACTCTCAAGATTCTGGCGGATGAAGCCTGCGAGGGCCGTCTGCCTTTTCCGATAACTGTCCCATGCCTTTCTCTCATCTTTGTCAGATGAATCGCGATCTGGTACCCTTTCTTTGCCGGACAGGATGTCGCGAGCATTGATAGTGAGTGCGTGGTTGATCACGTTCTGCTTCCATCGAGTGACGGTTGCAGGAGAAAGAGGGTTGACGATGGTCGTCGACATGGTATGAGTGTAGGTAGTAAAAAGGGTTCAAAAGCAAAACGGTAAGGTAAAGCAATGTGCACGTGGGCAAGCGAACATGAAGTATGTAGTGGCTTATACGTTTCTGTAGTTATATATATAAGACCCCGGGTGTTGCACCATTCTCCAACTCTCTCGCTCGAGATGCAATGTTGTTGGTGGTCTGCTATCTCCTATGTGGTTTTTTGAACCTAGTGTTCTCAACCTCTCGCGGTAACCTTTTCCCAGTAAGGATCAGGACCAGTCCGGATACGTTCAGTGTTCTAAAGGGAGAGTACTCCCAATGTGGCGAACACCGTGCGAAGGACATGTGAGATAAACGAGAAGGGGGACGAAGCCGTCCGTGTGAAGAGGTGAAGAGATAGAATAGCTGTTCAAGCAACCACAAGTGTAGTTGTGAGACAAGCTGGGTGCTCTGTACTGTGTCGATGGACAGTGATGTCGAAAGACGATGCTACCAAGGGTAGGCTTGACCAAACATTAGAGAGGAAAGGTTGAGTGGTAGCTGTGCGTTGATGACTAGTCTTTAGCACTGTGCTCCGGGGCTCATAACCTATTAAAACCTCAAATAGATCACACTGCAAGTGGGAGATAGTTCGATAAGATTAGAGAGAATAAAGAAAAGACATGCTCTGAGACGTACCTGCAAGTGGGAGATAGTTCGATAAGGAACTAGTCACTTGCAGTAGCTACTTATATACGTGTAAGTACAATAGCTTAAGAGTACAATAGAGTTGTCCATAAATAAGAGAACAATAACTAACAAGGGAGAACAATAGAACAATATAGTACAATGTAGTAGTGAGAGTCCATTGTTCTAAATATAGACCGGCTATTGTTGGTTGAACAAGAGCAAAGAGAATACAAGGGAGATAGAGTGGAACCGTATGTACATGACATGCGCATTGTATTCTAATAATACAGGCCGCAAAAGGAACAGGAAGGCACAGTCGCAGCCTTGGCGCTCAAGGGAACTGCTGTCTCTTGTCGTAGCGGGTACGTCGACTGCCCAAACTGAATTCGTCGCTCAGGAGGATGAAGAGGGCCCTTCCGAGCTTGAGTTTGCGGATGTCTATGACATAGATGTCTGGTCGTCGTAACCGAGGGAGACTTTAAGATTCTGTTTTGACATCGACTTTCTATCCATAGCACCGTATTATATTCCCCCGCCCACCCCGCTGTTGTATGTTACATGATGATGTAGTAAGAATAGTGCTAGTAGTACCAAAATATAATCCGCTTTTGCCATATCAAAAAGTCCTTTCCAAGTGCCCTAACTCGCTTTGCAAGTCCTCTCCAAGTAGGTTCCAACTGGTTTGCTCGTAGATTGAGAGCACCTTGAGACAAATTCTTGGTAACAGCTTAGGCGTCTTGCGGGGCTTGACCAATTGCTCAAGCGCTTGCCCAAAAGAATGGCCCTAGATTGGCCAAGTCATAAGTGGTTCGGCGCTTTTGAGACTTGGCCAAGCTCCTCAAGTGCCACCAAGACGATTGGACATTTTACTGATGTACATCCCTCCGCACTGGCGCTTGATGGCCGATGTGACCTGCTGTTGAAGGTCCTCTGTCCCGCTTTCCAGTATAAGTTGGAGCTGGTGGATGCGAACCAATCGATGTCGGGCCCAATGTTCTTGGCGTGAACCCCCTAAGAAAATAGAGAGGAATTGCCTACTAAGGATATTTTGACAAACGCGAATAGAAGCCGAATCGATTACATTGCCAATAAGTATAAGGAAGGGTAGCGAAAGGGAGAGCAGACGAACAAAATGTGGCAAGGCACCATCGTTATGTAAACCCAAATTAGCAACTGGAAGGCGTGCCCGCTACGAAAGGAACGATGATGAGACTGATCGACGATTTTGGTCTTTTCTATGAGGTTGTACAGCAAGACGGAGAAAGTGCAGCGGCAGGCAAAGGCAACGACGAACCTCTGAATGGGCACTGAGGAGCTTGACAATATCCTTGTAGGCTTCCTGCTCCGCATCGAAAGTCGTACTCGACCCGGATCGGGCCATATCAAGAGCAGTCTCGCCGCGTAAAGACGAGGTCCTCACATTTTCCTCCCGCCCAGCATACCTCCTTCCCGGCATACCTTCCATTCACGCTCCAGCATTTGATTGACCCTCGGCCCAAGAGTTGTGAATCGTTATTCCAACGTATCCGCGTGGTTCTTAGGAGCCATGCTTCTCTCTATCGCTTCAGTCTATTACTTGAATGTATATATCCCGTAGTCTATAAACGGTGCAATAAAAAACCTGTCTTTGCCTTTGAATTGAATCCGCTTGAATCTCAAAGTCAAACAAAGATAAAAGGATCCGCCAGTAAAGCCACCCTTGTATTGTTTTTGGATTGGAGGCTCATTTTTTGGAACCCACTTTCGGTAAGAAGAGAAAGGCAGGCTAAAGCGGGAAGGGAATGGGGGTAACGAAAGGTCGAAGAGAGGAAGCGTTCTACGACATCTTTGGCAGTGTGATCTATCCGCTATCGAGCCTAATCGTGGTTCGATAACGCGAGGCACGTCGAGGCACTTACGAACAAAACGAACGAGCCTGGTCTCTTCCTCAATATGTACCAGGCCACGAGAGAGGCGTATAAGGGTCCCTGCGTCAACCAGTCGATTGGGGTCAAACTTGTGAGTCTTCTGGCAGATAGCGACGAGACGGCACAACTCCTCAATTGTCAGGGATTTAGCTGCGCAGAGAACCCACACAAGGACAGTTTGTGCGAGTGGTGTCCTGCTAGGGCCCTCGTCGAGGATGCGATTCCAGGTTCGCTGGTAGACGTCCTCTATACGACGGGGAAACTCCTCGAGAGTCTGCTCTACATCGGCGACACTTGCGCTGTCCCAAGGGGCATCTAACTGGAGCGATGCGTCGAGGAACCTTTCGAAAACTGAGCGACACCAACATTGTAAACAGGGACAAAGGACTCACATTCCGCCACACTTTTGCTTCAAGGTGGACGCAATCTTCTGCCTGAGCGCTGAGCCTCCTTGATTCACGATAGTTTGCAGCACTGGGCTACGCGAGATTTCCTTGCTAATGTGAAGATCGAGATCGCGATCCTGAGCGATGATCGTGAATGGATGGGTACCAGCAAGGCTCGCATCCAGAATGGGGAGAGGTCGACATGTCACAAAGAGCTTGGCATTGAGAGAGCTCAGTTTCTTGATGATATCGAGTTGGATGCCAGGAGGAGCCTCGTCCAAGGCCTCGAGAAAGTAGAAGGTGGCTTCCATGACTTCCGTATGTTAGGAATCGCAATTTCGCATTGTTCGCTGGAGGAACCGTGGATATTTACTCACACTTTATTGTATTGTTATTCCGACAATTAGGCAGTACAAACAGTATATAAGCAGTAATTAGTTCATTGTATTCCTTAGTTCTTTCCTTCGGAATGATATGTCATTGAGCCTACGAGTACGCCCTGCGCGGTATCTCAACACCGTAAAGCGATGCAGGAGACGGAGGAGCTCGGCTTCTGAAGGCTGTGACCTCTCCCGAATATGCCTCTCATACACGTCATTGAAGATGGGGAGGCAGTTCGAATGGCGTTCAATGGTCTGCTTGACCAAGACCTCCAAGAAGTCACGAACCACCACCGTGGTATGGTCACTGTATCGAAAGTACGACATAGTCTCAAGGAAAGGGTCCAGCGCAGGCTCGGTGAGTGCAAACGCGACCTTGGCGATTTCGTGGCACAGGAGTGGGTTGGAAGCCTTGAGGAGCTCGATTGAGAGTTTAGTTCCATAGTCATGTAACCCTCGGGTGAATGCATGCGAATTTGTTGGTTTCCGTTGAATTTCTGGCATCCTGAGACGCAGCATCATCACGGGTTGGCATACGAAGGTGGTAGAGTTGATTATGCGGTTCTCGAAGTTGATGTATCAAGTACACAGTGGAGATATAACTCAGTAGTCGCCTAAAACACCGAAATCAAATTCGGCCAAAGGCGAGGGGGCGACGCGAAAGCTCGTCAGACAATCTAACCATGCGCTCATGTCCTCGGTTCAACGCATCCGCCAAAGCATCTGTAGTGGTCGCAGTCTTGATCTGCGGATGAGAGACGACGCACTGAGCCACCTCCATTTGACCTTCGTGTGTCGCCCATTGCAATGCCGTCCATCCCTTCTTGTCAGCCTGGTTCACGTTTATTTGATGATGCTCGAGAACGACCTTGACCGTCTCCCTATTTCCAGCCTGTGGGCAGGGAATGAGGGAATGGATATGTCTCAAGAATAAGGATGTCCAGGGTATCCTTGGCCGAATAGTCTGAGAGGAGGGATGTTCTCGAGAAACGAGCAGGCGTTAGTTGGGTATTTTCTGGGGCAATACCCGTCTCAAGAGTATCCAAGGTTTCTCAGTAGCAACTGAAATCAAGCATGTAGAACTTGAAGTGAACAGCCAAACCACCTAGTCCCGGGCGAATGCCCGGGTGTTACCCTAGTCATCAGTACAAATACCAACATCATATCCTCTGTTCCGTTACAGTGCTCATAGAGTCAAGAAGCCTCAAATGACTATCTCCATTTCCACAAGAGCAGTCCAAGAAACTGGTAGAGATAGGAGAGAAGGTACAAACTATTGGGAGCCAAATGGAGAGAGCCGCGAAAAATCACCCACAATTCGTGATATACTTGACTGCCAAGTATCCCCCGAGCCACCAGCCAAAGGGGTGGTCGAGTCCAAAGTTTGGAAATAATCAAGCAGAACCCTCTCAGTCTTCTTTCGCCTGTGCTTCTGTGCCAATTGGAGAGCGTCCCACCCATCCAGATCTCGCTGGTTCACGTTGATCTGAGGATGGGCCAGAAGGGCCGTGACCACACCCACACCATCTCCCATCTGCGGTGTCACCGCGTACATCAAAGCTGACCTTCCCTGCAGCTTGTCCACCAGGTTGACGTTGATCTGGGGATGAGCAAGGAGTAGTTTGACCGTCTCTGTCTGCCCGATGTGAGCAGCAGAGATCAACGCTGTAGCGTTGTAGTCGTCGCTCAACCTTTGGTTCACCTTGATCTTTGGATCGGCGAGAAGAAGCTTGACGGTCGCTGTGTGGCCAGCATCCGATGCCCAATGCAAAGGAGTGACTCCTCCTTCACTAGCCTGGTTGATTTTGATATGAGGATGGGACAGAAGAAGTTCGACAATGTGATCGTTTCCACAAAATGATGCCCAGATAAGCGCTGTAGACCTTTGCTTATCGACGGCGTTGACTTGGATCTTTGGAAGGTCCAATAGCTCCTTCGCCACGCGCCTCGCGTTTCCAATGCACGCAAGATGCAAGAGCGTCAACCCTTCTTCTCTGGTTGGAATGTTGATGCTTCGAAGATAATCCGAATCGGCAAGTGAAAGCGGAAGATCGAAATAAGCGGCGACGGGGAGAGGCCCAAATCGACCTAAAATCCCATATCTACGGTGCATGATTGGGAACGAATGGCATTCACGGAGAAAGCTCGACACGCGTGAATGTGCAACCATGTCGTCGAGCGATGCCTGAGCATGCTCCGACCAGGCGTGATAGGCATAAGGCAGGAGAGGTGACGCTTTCAGTGCTGTATCCAGGTCGCTTTTGGAATTGATGGATGAGCGCTGAAACCCGCCTTTGCTCAGGCGGTTCATGCAGACGGCAGCGAGTAGGCTATGAGGATAAGGGACAACCTTCACAAGGAGGGCCTGGAGAATAGCCTTTGCTGTGTAGTCTGCAGAAAACAGGCCCACGAGTTAGACGTCGGAGATCAATGAAGAAACGGTCAAGGGACTTACGAACTAGACGGACTTGTTGGGTCTCCTCCTCAATTACGAGAAGGCCACAACAGACGCTGACGAGTATTTCGGCAGCAACCAGTCCTCCAGGCTCGAATTGGTGTGTATCGGGGCAAGACGCAATAGCATGCCTGAGCTCTTCCACGGAGAGCGACCTCGTCGCATAAAGCACCCATGTAAAGACGTTCATGGCTAGCAGGGCCTTTCCAAGCGACTGGTTGATGATGCGATCCCATGTCTCAGCATACGCGTCGGCAAGCTTAGCAGGAAACTCTGCCAGCGTTTTCTCCAAATCGCGTCGATTGGTGCATTCTCGTAGAGCCTGCAGATGCAGAGAGGCATGTAAGAACCTACGAAAAGATCAATGAGGGCGAAATCGAAACCAAAAGGGTGCTGCATACATGCCACTACACTTCCGCTTAATTGTTAATGTGATTCTTCCTCCAAGGCCAGGGCTTGAAGCTGCGAGGATCGCCTGAAGCTCCATGCTTCGTGAGATCTCCTTGTCAATATGGACATCGAGATCGGCATCTTGAGCAAAGATGGGAAAGTGATGGGCATCGGGAAATCGAGATTCCAGTTGATCAAGAGGTCGGGAGGTGATGAATAATTTGACATTCAGATCCATCAATTTTTCAAGGAGCTCAAGTTGAACGTCGGCAGGGGCCTCGTCCAGAGCATCAATGAAGTAGAAGCTCGTCGTTACCAGCTCCGACGTGAAACTCTTCAATAACGCGACGAGCTCGGTGGTGGATGGTTCGGTCTTCTCGCGAACGTGCCTGGCGTAGACTTCAGTGCAGAGGGGAAGGGCGGCCGGGTGACGCTCCACGGTTTGCTTGACCAAAATCTCCAGCAGATCTCGAACCGTGAATTTGGCGCTGTCGCTGTAGCGAATGTAGAGGTAGCCAACACAGATCGGGGTCAAGGAGGCCTTTGCCCGAGTTTCGACGGCGTTGATGGCAAGCGACCTTGGATAGGCAAAGATAAGCACGGACAACAGTGGTGAGGTAGAGCACAACGTACGCCAAGATTGACTTTCCAGCACCCGCTGCATAAAGTCAAGATCAGTGCGATCGAGAGGAACGGAGCGATGGACTTACGCATCCCCGATCCCCATAGAATTCGTATGTATCCGTCAGATGCTAGCCAGATAATAAACTCCTTCCATACGCAGATCCAATCCCCCGTCCCTTCCGTCGCCTTGCCCAAGGTAGCGCTCTGGATATCTCGAAATTTTGGAACTCGGTTTAACATAGGTGGTATGGCAGCGGCTTCCGGCGCATGGTGGTGGTGGTGGTGGTGGTAGTGATTGTGTACGTTCACCAAATCTCTTCCTACAACGTTGACGTCTCCGCTACTGGTGTGCACATTGCTCAATACCTGGCCGGCAACAGGCTGAGACGCCGTTAGCAAAGAAGGGAGGCCCAGCGCACGGTTTGATGCTGTGTCAGGCTGGTCGTCCTGATGCCGTTTATTAGGGTGAAAGGCGATAGGGGGAGATCTGCACTCACCATCACCGCGAAGCTAGAAGGGTGTAGGTGTAGACATGATGGTACAGGTCTAGGGAGGGATGGGTTCCGTCAAATAACCGCAGAAGCAGCTGGCGCCCACAAACCAGCACGTGGTGATGCAAAAATAGCTAGTGGAGACAATCGCAGAGGCGCGATTCTTTGGCGGCAGGGTAACACTAACGGTCACATCCTTGGTGAAACAACTGCTTATTGGAGGTCCATGCAGACAGACGTCTACCAGGTAACGTAGTCTTCTATTGCAGTACTTGGTTAACATTTTGCGCCCTGAGAGGATCGGCGCCGCGGTCAGGGGCGACGAAAGAGAAGCACTCAAAGCTAAACTCACTAGCAACAACTACGACCCATTCAATATCCACGCCAGAAGTGTTTTCTCTTTTAACCATTGATTCGCTGGTGCAGAGAAACAGAGCCAAGATGACTAGAACGGCAACGTTAGGGGGAGGTGGGCGTGGAGGTGTTATGGCAATTGTGATACCTTGGACGCTCAATGAGCTCACCGAACGAAAGGTTTCAGGTTGGTTTCAGGCCTGCGATGGGGGGAGCATGAGCAAATGGGTTAGGGGCATGAGCACGCGAGGTGCAATGGGAGGCTGGGGAGGCACCTTGACAACTTCATCCATTTTCGCATCACCCTACTAGTATAAGCCTTGGAAGGCGCCGTCAGTTTCGATCTCGGCAAGTAGCATAGCACCAGCGACGACGACCTTGCTGAGCCTTGTTGCAGAGTGCTCTCAGCCTATTTCCATCTTTCTCGCCTGCTCTCTTTGACCGTCGTCTCTATACTCTGCACATCCACTCCTCTTGTCTGCTTGGAATGTCCTCGTCGTTGTAACGCCGCAGTTTCTTCCCCCGTCCAGACGGAGGGTGTGTGGTACCTTGATCGCGTAGAACCAGTGGGTTAAGTCTTCCCGTCCACTTTCGAGGCCTGGTACGTGAGCAGCACGAATACTTGTGGATATGTTGTGGGTCCGTTAGCTGTGGAATCCGTGTCGGTATTCACTAAAGCTTGGAAACACAATTCAAAACTTACTCCTTTGCACTACGCGTTCATCCTTCCGAGCTCGAAAGAAGGAAAAGAAGACATCCTGGAAAGCCTTTCCCAGGAGGTGAACTCAGACAGCCGGACTTGGATTTAGCGATGAGAAAGATGGACGTCGTCGGTGCCAGGTGTCGCAAGTTTTTACAACGAGGGTTCGTTAACATTCGTTCCTCGATGAAGGCCTCCATGCCGGATTAGGTTTATCAACAGCAAATCTGAAAGTTGAGGAAGATGCCGAGGAGGCTGCTGTAGGATTGGGAGACACAGTCGTTGCGGAAGGAGAAATAGCTCGGATCGGGGAAAGCCATTGATGGGGAAAACTCCCACACGCTGAGGTGGGCGCTTAAACGTCTGGGCGCTACCATTGGACCAGTGACCGGTCTGTTCACGTGGCTACCACTACAAAGGCGAGTCGTACAAACGGTTGAAAGAAGTTATAAAGGTTGATCTTCCTCTGAGAATGCAAAATAACCAACCTCGTGATCTGAGTATTAGGCGCAAGTGGAGAAGGCGCTCAACAATCTTGTGGCCATTTTCACGTCGGCGCGAGTGGAGTAGGCTGATTAGAGATAATGCATACCAAGCATAAAGGTAGTAAAGTGTGACGGATATGAGCAATTGGGTCTGATGCAGTAACAATCCTCCGTAAGAAGGGTTGCCTGAAGTTAGTTTGGCTGATCTGTTATTCTATTTCCTCTTGATAAAAAGTAAAGCACGACGCAAGAAATCATTTTGTACCTGAGGACGACGACGATCGTCAAAAACTGAGTAAGTGGAAAGGAGCTCGGAGATGTCCTTGTACAGTCTTCCCTCCTCCCAACCAGCGTACGAGTGGGCCTTTCTTCGGGCAATCTCAAGGGCGGTTTCGCCATCCGAGGACCTGAGATTGACCTTGACACGTGAATCGGCCAGGAGGAACTGGAGTGCGCAGCTAGATGCACAGCTTGATGCAACCATTAGCGCTGTGCGCCCTTTGCGATTGCGCTGGTTTGGCTCAATCTTCGAATGAGAGAGCAAGAGACCGACTGCCTTTGCTGCATCTTGTTCTGACGCAGTCATCAAAGCTGACCACCCCTTGTGATTGCGTGCGTTGACTTTAAGCTTGGGATGAGCCAAGAGAAGCGACATGATCCCTTGCTCAAAATTCTCCAATGCCTCCATTAAAGGTGTGGATCCATCCTCATCAGGCGCATTGACGAGGATATGAGGCAGAGATAGCAGCTGCCTCACTGCGGCCAACGACCCCGAAGCGACAGCAAGATGCAGAGGGGTCTTCCCTCTGCCCTTCGTCGGTAGATTTGGTTTTTGAAGATTTGCAGAACCAGCAAAAGATAGAGGAATGTTGAAGAAGGCGGCGGTATGGAGAGGCTCCAGAGTGTCGAGCCAATAAACAGAATACATGATGGTGACCGGGAATGCCCGGCACCCTTGGATGAAGGTTGCTAGTCGAGTAGCAGTAAGCTTGTCACGTCGCGCTGCACGGGCATGGATTGACCAGGCCTTGTAGGCATAATCCAGAAGGGGGGTTGCTTTTAAAACGGGTTCGAAAGCGTCTTTATCGTTCAGGCTACTCTGTTGGAATCCATGCTTAGTGAGAATAGCGATGCAAACGAGGGCCGGAAGGGAATGAGGATAAGGATATGCGTCAGAGATGAGACCCCTCACAACATCTTTTGCGGTATAGTCTATTTGTCATAGTCAACCACAGTGTCAAAATAGACAAAGTACCACTCACGGACAAAGCGAACGAGCCTTGACTTCCCTTCAATGCTTATAAGACCATGACAGAGGTTCATGAGCGTTGCTTCAGCAACCAGTCGATTGTGGTCGAACTCATGCGTATCGTGGCAACTCGCAACAGCATAGCGCAGTTCTTGGATTGTCAGTGATCTTCGTGCGCAAAGAACCCATACAAGTAGTTGCTTTGCAAGAACAGCCATCCTAGGGGTCTGGGCGAGAATGCGGCTCCAGGTTCGCTGATAGACGCCTTCGATCTGAGGAGGAAATTCTTCAAGAATCGTTTCCACGTCGTAGACACTCGCACAATTGCGGAGAGCATCCATCTGAAGTGAAGCATGAAGAAACCTTGCAAGGGGTGAGTACAGCACCTATCCTAGATGGCGGATCACCTACATTCCACCGCATTTTTGCTTGATGGTCGATGTAATCTTCTCCCTGAGAGCTTGGCCCTGTTGGTCTAGGATCTTTTGCAGAACTGGGCTGCGAGCTATCTCCTTCGTGATGTGCAAGTCAAGGTCACGGTCCTGGGCAAGGATTGGGAATCGATGAGCACCAGGGAATCGAGCTTCAAGAACGGGGAGAGGGCGAGATGTAATGAAGGTCTTGACTTTGAGGGCCCCAAGCTTCTGGAGAAGGTCGAACTGTACATTTGGAGGTGCCTCGTCGACAGCATCGAGAAAGCAAAACATGGCATCCATTAGCTCGGAGACGCGGCTCAGGAGGTGGGAAAGCTCGTCCTCCGATGGTTGAGACCTCTCTCGGATATGCCTCGCATACACCTGGTCAAAAATGGGAAGGCACTCTGGGTGGCGTTCAACAGTCTGCTTCACCAAGACAGCGAGAAAGTCTCGAACAGTTGCCGTGGTATGGTCACTGTAGCGGAAGTAGATGTAAGTCACACATATGCGTGACTCTGATGCTTCAGCATGGCGTTCAACTTCGTTGATGACGATTGAGCTGGCGACGCAAGCGTGAGAGCATGTGTGGGGTAGGGATAAGAAATTCGCGTACGAGAAAATAGTTTTTCCAGCTCCAGCTGAAAGCGGTGTTAGAATTGTCTTGAAAGCTCAGAAGTGGGAATCACTTACGCATCCCCGTACCCCACATGGTCTTTACAGTGTCTCCAGGAGCTACCCATTTGCCATACTCTTCCCATTCGGCAAAGCGAGGGCCAGTCCCAGTAGTTGCCTTGCTGAGGTTGGTGATATGAATATCTCGATAATTCGGTATGGCCTTCAGGATGGCTTCAATGTCATTTTTTGCGGAATGGTTGTGTTGGATGCCGACGTTGAAGTTCCCGCCGTTGATGGTCACGGCGTAGGCCCCTTGGAATAACGACGGCCCTTCAGCGGCGCTGTCACTCCCTATGCATTTCTGAGCAACGCTGATGAGGCAAGAGATGAGAAATCGTACCTCTAACTCTGGTGTTTGATTTAGAACCTTCAGCCTCCTACTCGCCTGTGAGTTCCGCTGAATCATAGGACGGCGTCGCAAGACTCACCATGCAGAGAATGGGGCAGGTCAAAGCTCAATGCACGAGGTGGTGTTCGGAAGAGTTTCGGGAGGGCACGTGTCAGTCATCTGCGGCCAATTGCTGTGACAGATAGATTGCGGTTCCTACAGCTCCTGGCCTGGTGTTACCACGGAGGTGATAGGCATCATCGTTTCCCTCCAAATTAAGAACGTATGTCAAGTTTTGTGAATTTGGATGCAAGGGTTTGATATCTTTGCTCCCGGTGGACTAACGTTGAAGGTGGAGAAAACCAACGAGGATATGAGCATTGATAGCATTGATGTACAGTGGCCGCCTGGGTCAAAAGAAATAGGCGGAAGACCTTGGAGGTTATGCACAGTCGCAAGGCGGGACAAAATAAACAGCACGCCAAGACGAAACTCACGCTTTGCCAACCCGAGAATTCGTATGCATCAACCGGAAGCGAGCTAGGTACAACACCTCTTCCACGCTACTTTCAGCCAGCGGTTCCAACAGGCTCCTTGCCGAAGGTAGTGGTTTTGATTGCTCGACGGTCGACCTCGCCAGAGGCCATCGTAGCTTTCTCGTGTGTGATGGCTATGTTTGGGACGATGTTGGATTAGACATTCGGCAGCGGAGATGAACCTGTAAGACCGTTTAGCAAACGACATCGCTAGGCGGTACCAGAACAGCCACTTCCAAGATCGAGCATGGCCGGTACCAGCGGAAGTGTTCTCTCGTTGCGTCCCCACATCAGTCACTTGTCAGCGAAACGGAAAGCAGTTGGTTGTTCCCTCTGTAAGAGAAGTGTAGCGCTGTTGGCTGCAGGGCCTGCCAGTCGCCCAGAGCCGTCCAGATGGTGGTGCCAGTAGCACCGATTGCCATCCCGGGTCGAACTAAGGTTCAGGAGACCCGGGGGTCGAAGCGGGATGGGATGAGCCACGGGCTTAGATGCTCATCAGACATAGTTTGAGATAGACACGCAACAGGCGATGCGATTGCCAATACTAGTGAGGGGATCGGAGGAGCAGTCAGCAACGACGAGATGGAAGAGGTGAAAGCTACACCCACATATGTGTACCCAATAACGAAGCAATATCAACGAAAGAAGCGGTTGCTCCTTTGGTGATTGGCACAGTGGAACCGAGGCTGAATGCAGGAATTGACTTGAGTGGAGAAGATCTGGGTCTGGAGATGTTGTGACAATCACAATACCACCAGTCGCCCAAGGAGCACGCCGATCGAGGACTTCGAGGCCTGTGACGAGGTAAGCAGGGGCGAAGAGATGCAAAGGATGAACATACGAGGGGAAATCCCCTTCACATCCCTCTGTAAGCCTTGGGAGGCGCCGTCACCTTCTTTCTCGGCGGGCAGTATGGCGCCGGCAACGATGATCTTGCTGTACCTTGCCAAAGAGTGCTCTCAGTATCCCTCTATCTTTCTCACCCGCCCTCTTTGACCTTCCTCATCATATTGTACACATGTACTCCTCCCATCTGCCGGAATGTCTTCGTCTTTGAAATGCTACAATCCTCAACAAATCCAGTACTAGAAGTACAAATGGAGGATACGGTGTAGTGTCTTGGTCGTGTATAAGTAGGTGAACAGATCGTTCACTCCGCCTTCGAGGTCTGATACGCGAGTAGCACGAACGGTTGCCAATATGTTTTGGGATGGGTGACCTGAGGTCCGTCCGCTAAGAAATCCGTTTCTGTTTCAACAAAAGCTTGGACCCAATCCTGCATCAGCGGAAGCGAGTGTATAGTCTTGACAAAACTCGATCCATGTCTACAATATCCGTTCATCCCGCCGAGCTTGAAGAAGCGATGACGATAGCCTGGAAACCCTTGTTCGGGAGGTGAGTTTGGACACCTGGATCTTGCAACGAACAAGACCCCGGTGTTGCAAGTTTTCACAGCGAGGGTTCGTTCCTCGATGAAAGGACCACACCCCGGATTAGTTTAATCCACAGCAGATCTGAAAAGTGAAGAGGATGCCGATAAGGCTGCTGCAGGATACACCAGACGGGAGACATGGTCGTTGTGAAAAAAAGAAAGACCCTCCGGATCAGGGAGAGCCATTGATGGAAAGAAATTCCCACACTCTTACTAGGTAGGCGCTTAAACAACTGGGCGCAACGATCTTATCGAGGCCTCAGGAGTCACGCGACATGGTGCCACTTAGGGATGAGCACATTTTTACCCCTCCTTCTCCTTCGGTGTCACCCTTCTTTCCCTTGGGGTTCCCAGCTGCCTTGTAGGAGGTGTGGTTGTCGAGCAGGAACTGCTTATTCCTGGAATCGACGTGAAACCCAGAAGGAATGATCCGTAGAAAAAATGCGCCGGAAATCAACGAAGGAGAGGAAGGAGGTAACAGGTGTTGTCTATCAGCAATCTATCAATTGAAACTAATGGGTGCTATCTGGTAGTCAACAGCAACTAGAGCCAATTGGGAACGTCCTGGAGCGTCTCCTCCGAGCGGCGTAGATTTCAATGGAGCCCAAGCCGCAGGGGCTGTCTAGAAGCATACCGATAGGTCAGTCATCTATAATTTGAAACCCAGGCAAGGGCACGAACCTTTCGGTGCATTTCCTCTTGATCGTCCCCGCAATCTTCCGCAACCGCATTGGCTGCGCAGCTTCGAGGACGAAATCAAGATCCATATTGAGATATACCTCCTTATTGATACGGGCACCAAGATCGCAACTTTGAGTAACGATACGAACGGTGGGTAACATGAAACCGAGATGCTGTACTTTCATTTCGAGGCAGGATGGGCTTGTTCGACGTCTAGCAAGGTCAAGGTCTTGACGAGACCAAGCGTTGCATCCGGCTGAGCTTCGACCTGGACCTAGAGGAATGAGAGGTTGGCGATCATGAGCGCCGAAATGGACGAGGTGCGCGGTTGTATTGAAGAAGAGCAGCCAACAGCTTGACGTCCAGCGATGCAAAGGTCTGGATGCGATTAGGTCGAACGTGGGCCGAACCGTCATCGATGGGCTCGAGGAACCAGAAGGTTGTTGTAATCAGTTCGGATGCAAACTGCTTCACGAAGAGGAGATCCACCGCAGGCGATTCCGCATTCTCCAGGACGTGGCTGGCATAGGCTAGGCTCCGTGATATGTCGATTTGCGGTGGTCACTCTAATGAGTAGAGCAGATATGGTCGACGCTAAGGCTCAGAATGTGTTTGACGTCGTTTGTGGCGGACGGTCGGGGGTCGAGGGGACTTCTGGGCGGCTAGCGTGAGGACAGAGAAATCGTCCTGGAAGGACTGGCTGCAGAGCCACAATCAGTACAGAAGAGCAGCACGACGTAAGGAGCAAACTCACGCATTCCTGCCCTCCATCTGACCTCTATGCTTCTGTCTGACGCTCGGCGGATGCGGAATCTCTCACTGTTTATCCAAACTCTCGTTGCCAGTGGGCCTGGACGCATGATGTGGAAATCTCGAGGTTTCAGAGTCACGTCCAAGAGCGAGGGGATGGCTGCTCTCCGTACCATGCGGTGGTGATGACGATGGTGCTGGCGACGGTGTCCAGGTCAGGTCCCAAAAGGGCGATAGGTGGCGAACGGTGACGCCAGTCAAAGTGAGCATCGACGACAGAGGATTGGTTGTTTGCGTAGTCTCGTCCTAATCGTCCGAGTTATAATTATCAAATTTAAGGAGTTGGATGACGATCGAAACTTACCGTCTGCACGAGACTAGAAAACACGGCGTTTTGGCACCATGTAAGAGGTGGACGTCGCATGTCGTACCAGAGGCTTCAAATGCCCATGCAGTGCTGGTGTCGTAGGGAACAGGTTGCTGAAAACGCGCAAGGGCAGGAGCGGAATGGCTAGTGGCCACGTTCAGAGGCTGTTGAAACAGGCGCTTCCCGTCGCAGCGGAATAGCATGCTTCCAAAGACTTGGTCCTTGGTCCTGGGATCGACGATACATGACATAGATGTTGGTGGAGGGATTCGCTGAGCCGCGGATCTCATCTTGCTAGGAGAAGAGGCTTAAGGATTCTATCAGATAACTGTAAGGGAACTCTGCAACGTACCAGTATCACCCATCCCTCCCAGTGAACCTCCAGGCAAAGAGCGACGACTCCCTAGTAGGCGGGACTTGGCATGAGACCGAGGGAGATTGACCAGAGATTGAAGCAGGGGTTTGACGTGTGTGGAAGACAAGTGCATAGTGATCCTGGGCGAGCAGAGGTGGAAGTGGTTTCGGAGCTGTGCTACACGGCCCTTGGAGGGGGGAGGTCTTTTCGGATACCTTCTTCAGAGCTGTCGTTCCGCTACTAGGGAGCCAAAGGATCTGGAGAGTGGCGATTCAATACAATAGTAGTATCAGCGCGGAGTATGAGAAGGGGCGCATTAGTGGCCATGGTGGAACGAAACAAAGGTCAAGTTTCGATGGGAAGCCTGAGCGCGTCTGAACCAGGTGGCTCCATTCATGGAAAGACGCTCCCACGCCCTGGGCGCTTAATCGCAGCCGCCATTTACGCACCAGCTTCGCCCTCCTATCATCCTGTAAGCTCTTCCATAACGTCGATGAGTGTTACAGTACTGACCATCGAAATAAAGGGTAAAATGGGTGAGGGTCCGAAATCAATCAATACCAGACTCGTGAAGGCAAGGACACGTATCAACCATGCGCCGTATGGTTTCTCTCTACGTGTCGTGCGCGGAAGCTTGTAGTAGCATCTAATAGGCTCGCGTGGGACATGCAAGAACTAGGCCTGGTGGTGAGAACGAGCCACCATCGCATTGTAGAGAGTTGACAGTTAACGTCAAAAATCCTACATGTAACGATGAAACATAAAGGCAAAAGGTATTCGCAGACGAAATGCCTTTCTTTCGAAGGTGAAGGGACCAGACCGTACCATACCGGGCACCCTTGAGTACATTATCAGGGACCAATCGAGTAGCGTCGACCTTGAGCTTGAATATATCAGTTCATGGTGCAAAAGGTATGTGACTGGCTGGTTCGACGGTAACAATAAATCAATAACCTCAGTTACCTCACCACAACGAAATCGTTCCCAGTAGCCCGATTGACCCCTCGAGCATAGGCCCTGCTGTACAAGTATTGGTTGGACCGGCAAAGCCTGTGGAGAAGGGTCTGCCAATAGATCGGTCAGCTAGAGTCAAGACCAAAACGAAACAGCTCACATTCGATCGTATTTACTCCTGATCGTCTCCTCGACCACCCACTGCCGCTTCGGGTGCGATACGGAGATATTTAGGGCCGTACAACAGCTCCTGGCTGTACCGCGTGGAGATGAGAACCACCGTTATTGACGACGGGAGTTTGGCATGGATACGCCTGGCGTAAGTAGCCGAATGTCATTCGATGGCATCTGAGACTTCGAGTAGGCCCAAGTTGTCGATTGGGCGAGGTCGGTGCAGTGAACGAATGGACCGTCGACAGTGAGACATGAGTTTCAGCGGCATTTATGGCTAGCCACTTGGCAGACCGCAGACGTCGAGCATGAAGTTCGACCACACACAGGATCGTCCTTCCGGTACTCACTGCAGAGCTGCAGTCAGCACAAAGGAGGGCAGCGTGACGAAAGGAGGAGACTCACGTTCCCGATCCCCATAGAATGAGTATGTATTCGTCCGACAACAAAAAACCCCTCCCTAACCTAGCCCCGTGTTCCTGCTTTCGCCTTGCTGGAGATCGCGGCCTGGATAGCGAGGGGGTTGGGAGCCCCGGCTCGGATCAATGGGATGATTGCTCTCTCGACATCGTGTTGGCGATGTTGTCACTGAATGAGGATTCACCCAACGGTGTAGAGATCGCCACCAAAATTTCAACGTTATTAATATCGAGCGATATGATTGCTGAGGATGATTTCTTTATAGAGGATAGGCCCGAATAAGCGCTTCCGTCCTATCGCCATCCGTGAGGTTCGCGAAACATTGCATGAAAATAGGTTCTCACCTCCTAAGCACAATGACAAGCAATCTAGCTCTCGTGTCACGGTAGACGCTTCAGGTCGGGAAGGTTCGAAACATCCAGGTGGTGGCATCGACGTTGTGCTGAACACAAGTAATCAGGGGTCAAATCGGCGATGGGAAGACGAGAATGCTTTTGCGAGCGACAGCCAGAGGTGACCGAACAAACGACCAGGATACATCCACCTAGACGAAGATGTGTATCTGGTTGATACAACACGTCCTGAGGTAGGTCAAACGAGCATCAGGATTATAACGCGAGAAGGTGAAGAGCCGAACTCACAGTGTCTCCTAAACCACCTTCCTGTCACAGTACCTGCCCTTGTTGTCAGCAGCGTTCGCTAGATGTGCTTCCTCGTTGTTGGTTCCACAGATCAGAAGGGAAGCCGATATGCAGCAGAATGAGCGCAGCCGAAGCAATCGCTTCTAGCATTTGAAGATTCCGAGGTGTCGGTCGGCATTTCCTGTCAAGAGATGTGAAACTATGAGCATACAGTCGGACATCAGGATGATAACGCACCAGAGTGGGGTACCGAAGCCCCACCGTCTTCCCTCCAATCACTTTGGTCGCTGTTCCTCTTGGGTACTTTACGACGTTTGGTTGTTTGTTTCACGAGTTTAATGGCTGCGCCTTTCGTTAAGAATAGATAACCTTAAAGTCTCTCTTTATGGCAGTGCAAGGAGAGGTGGATGAATTTGTAAAGTACATACCTTCCACCTCAAGATCGCGCGTCCTTTCTGCTCAACATTTGAGCAAGGAGCCCAGTCACCCTCCATGGCAGCGCAATCCCGTAGATCGCTGGAAACGACGGCCTAACTTGGTGTATGGCGGCTCCGTGTAGGCATGCAGAGGGAGCTCAGCGCGCCTCCGACACTTACCCTGCCCATCCTATTTGCCACATCCTGTCGCTTAGTTTTCAATCGCCCTTGCGGTCACGAAAGAGGGTTATCCTATCGCGTAGCCCGGCCATGCTCGTTGAGATGATGGGTGGCATGTCAGGTTCGGAGCCGGTTGCTTAGAACATATTGATCAGAAGGTGCTCCTGTAGTGAGTGTAAATGATGCTGGCGACTAGCTCAGATGTCTCCTCACCTCTAATGTTACAGGTGATCAATACCAGGATACGATTGGCCCTGCTCCGTCGATTATGAACAAAACTCCAAGATCACGAGGCGTGATGCCGCAAGTCGATGCGATGCGATGTCAAGGTCAATTTCCAGTTTAAAACTTTGTGGACAAAACTTCTCGATATTCTGGGCCGATCTGCACTCACTGAGAACTCATTGTTCTAGATTGACAGACCCTCACATTCCCGTCTCTGTTTCTTTCAAGTTATTATCTTGTACAACATTTTCCCGTTTCCCATCCTCAAGCACGGTGAAGTACCTTAGTTCCTTTTTATGTACCGTTCAATCATCATTGGTCCTCTACAACGTTACCTTGGCTCAGACTACGCAAACTCGCTGCCTCAAGTCAAGGCGAAGGGGAGAAGGAATATCACACCTTTGCGTTACAACTCGCGAGAGGGATGACCAGCTCAGCCCGGAGGCAAGTCCAAAGAGTGGTCAATATTGAAATTGGACAGTTGCTAGTACTGCATATCATAATGTACATTCGAACTGGAAACAAAGCAAATCCGTAAATCAATGTAATGGTCCATGGTACAAAGGGATATATGGGGGTAAATCGAACGGATGTCATAACCTACTTCTTCCTGGAAGAAGGTAGAGCACGACGAAGAAGAGCTTTGAGTGGATGAAGCTGACGATACTCATGTTCTGAGTGAGCGTGTAGAAGCTCAGCAACTTCTTCGCACCTCTGTTTATCAAGCAATGAATTATATCTGGAAAACGAACCTTGTACCGCCATATCAAGAGCAGTCTTGCCATCTCTGGACTTCAGGGTAACCTTGACACGTGGATCGGCCAAGAGGACTTTGACGATCTCTAAGTATCCCCAGCGTGACGCACCCATCAGCGCTGTGTCCCCGTCGGAATCAACCAGGTTGGGTTTAATCTTCGGATGAGTGAGAAGGAGGGTGGCAATCTCTTCTGAGGACGCTGACATCAAAGCGGTCGTCCCATCGGAATTGGGTGCGTTGACGTCAATCTTGGGATGGGCCAAGAGCAGTGACAAACTCGCTTCTTTCCTCCATCTCGCAGTGTAAATCAAAGGGATCTCCCTATCCTCGTCAGCCGCATTGACGAGAATGCCAGGCAAGGACAGCAGCTCTCTCATTGCGCTTACATCACGAAATCAGTGCTGAGCTGGTTAGGGGCGAAGCCTATGATCATGTGCTGGAAGTCTTGGAGCGCATGATAAGACAAGGCAATACCCCTCTCGGAGTTATACGCATGGCGAAATTGATGCTGGGATTGTATTTAATTGTATTTTACCCCAAGACAGACACCTATGGCCATTGGAGTGAAGTCTCCATCTTGCTGTATAGATTTCCTGAGCATCCTTCGACGCATGGGATTGACAGGCTGAGGGAGTGCTACAGACTACAGAAACGATCTTGCCCTGAACATCACCTCGGGGGGCATGCATCTTGCATGTTCGATCGTCAAAAAGGTAAGAGGCATTGTGAAACATATTGCGACCCGGCCACTGGTGCAAACATCGCCCACGCACAAACAGAAAGCAGAGCTGAGAAAGGTGGAGAGACCGGGCATAACAATTCGGGGGGTAGGACGCTCCGATGGGGTCTGCGTTGATATCTCTTGACAGCGGTCGATTTACACGTCCCAAAATGGAGACCATCACGTCCGGCAGGTCTGCCAGTTAGGTTTAGAAACTAGAAATGTGTTCCCCGTTCTGTCCACATAAGGATAGGGAATCACTCAGTATACGCAGTGGAGGCCTTTTTGGGTGCTTCAGGCCGCAATTATTGGGTTGACGATGCAAGCCGGCAGCCTCTATAGCTAGTGAAAAATAGAGAAACGTTGAAATTATATTTACGCTCCTGTTGCTGTACATGATGCAACGATTATGATACCCAGATAATTGCTAAACTCGTAAGTACCACCCACAGAAATGGTGATTCTGGGAGCTGTAAAGGGTGAATTCAAGCGCAAAGAATGAAAGAGTTGCTCAAAAAGCAAATGTTCCGAGTCTGTGGTGTCCCAATGATACTGAGGTCGTCAAGCGAGTTATTGGCTATCAGCGTAGTCAAACCCGCCTCCAGATGAAAGTGGATAGACTTAGATCCCCGGGATGACAATTTGTACGGTTAATTCAAAAAGATGGGTATCGAGGAAATTCAGGGTGGATAGCCCTGATTCACGCTCATTATACTACCCCAGGTGCACTGGACACGTTTGAAGGTGCCTGGACGACATTGGCGACGACGAAAGGACATGCGGAATGTTGCTAGAAGGAGGGGGGTGGCATTTCTTCTAAAACGACTTCTTGCAGGCCTGAGCTCGAAAATGAGATGTCATTGGATTACTGACGTGCGCCGAAGATCATACTCACAAGATCCCCTGAGGCAGTGCCTCTCCCTGAAGTTCCCTCAGGATTATCTGACCGCGCATTGGTGCTTTGGCCAGTGAGCTACTAATAATACTATGCGGTGTTTGAGGTTCACAGTAACATTTGCTATGTGACTTAAGGTTGCAACCCCGATGATTGAACATACTATTTAGACGCGACAGTGTAATAACTTATGAAGTAAGAGTCTCGATTTCGGAATCCAGATGGTAAGCAGTGCGCAGGAGGGGAAGTCAGCCCTGGCTCTGCAAAATATCTTAAGTTGACCAATACAACAACGGGGGGGGCATGCTACCGACCTTAGCTGCCTTGCTGAAGCTTGAGCTGCTCCCATTGACACTCGGGGTATATGCCATCCCCAAGGACTGCTGCGATGAAGTTAATGAGTGCCAAATTCATCTCCTTCGACTTATTCAGCCGCCTCTTGAAAAGATCCGCGGTGTGCTCGTGCAGATCCCTCTCTCGCTCCATTTCGTCCAGCTGATTGTTAAGTTGGGACACCCGGTCGCTGATTTTAACCTCCATCTCGCAGTCAATGGCGAGCTTTGCTCGCAAGACTTCAGCATTCAACGCGATGATTTTGTCCTTTTCTTTCTCTATGATAGCCTTCGTCTTGATTACCTCCATTTTTGCGGCATACAATTGACAGCCTAGCTCCTCGACTTTGGCTTTCAAACCCTGAATTTCAGCCTTAAGCACCGCCTCAAGCGGTGAGGTGACATTGGACACTTCACCGAACAAAATGTCAGCCAGCACCATCAGATATGTCGCATGAACTCACACTGTGGCGGAGTATCGAGTTCGCTGGACATGGTAGAGTTTCTTATCTTTGCTGGATATCCAAGGTAGAATGGGCGCTGAGAGATGAAACGATGAGGATGGTTATTATACACATTCAAGTGTCAGGCTTAAGGTGCAGCTTACGGAATATGTAACGGCCCAGGCCAGTGCAGGTAGAACACGTAGCAACGAGCGAGCGTTGCAGGACGACACGAGCGGCAATGAGGGTTGATACCAGATGACCTGGTCAACTAGTGAACATACTACAGAGAAGTCACGGTGATGTACCCACCAAGCATGGTTCATTATTTGATCCTGTTTCAGAGGAGCGCAGTGATCCTTTTCGCCTGTGGCAACTGATTAAGTAGATCGAGGATCGAGCTTTGAGAGGGACTTTCAAAGAACTTGAGTAACAAAGGCTTGCGAATGAAGCAGTGATAGGGGAAACTCACGATCCCAAATACCAGGAAACGAGTCTTGGCTACCTTAGCAGAGGGCGAGTGGACCTTGAGCAACGACGATCCATCAACTCAGTGCTCGTCTACGGTCTTGCCAGATCGTAGTCCTGTCAACGCAGCCTGAAGAGTCGACTTCCTATGTTAAGGCTACTGTGCTCTGAGGTCTAAATCTTGAGGACAGAGCACAAATCGGATGCCATAGCTGAGGACACTGGCAGCAGCCTCGGCGAGTTGATGAGTTGGGTTGGAAGAGAGGCCTTCAGGTTCCATGACGACTGGGAGAGATGCGCATGCTCTCAATGAGAGAAGACAAGCAAGATGTTGGTGTCGACAACAAGGACTGTATCCAGGAATGGTGCTAAGCTGAGGACGATCGTCGACAGCCTTGGACGATGGGCTGGAGCGAGGGCGTTCTCAGCGTCTTCGTTGTTCCCTCCTCGAATGCCCTATCTTTGTCGACCTTCATGGCCTCGTCAACCCAACGCTTGCAAATCCAGCGCTTCTCCTCCATCCCCCACACCCTGTCCTCTTCCCGCTATCACTCGACCTTCGGTCTGCCTCCAGCCGAGTAGGTCGATCCCTCAACCGCCAGAGCGATGTCCATCGCAAAAACGGGTCCACCTCCTCTTCAATCCGCTCATGCTAGAGCTCTTCCTTGCGGATGAGTCGTTAACGTTGTTATCGTGGTCTTCGATGTGGCTATCGGCAATCCCAAGACCCTCACTCTAGCGGACAACTCGAGCTCCGCCTTGTGGTCCTCCGCTAACTTCTGATACCCTAACACCTGTCCTCCCATTCCATATTATGTCTGTACAAGCCTGTGAGAAGAGCAGGTGCAACCCCGCTGGTGGTGGGGAAGAAAGTGGAGAAGTCCTCTTAGGGAACACTTCGCTGCGAGGAATTTGGGGATCACGGTGAGATAGGGGAAAGCCAGGCTCTCGATCGAGCTGTGAATTCCAACACCAGGGCTCGGACTGTCGTCTACACGTGCTATGGGTGAATCCTTGGCTTGATCGTTATCACCAACCACTGCGGAGGACGACGTAGCCTAATGCGAGATCGGAAAGTGGTGGGTCGAAAAGACTCAAGGTTCTTGCGGGAGGCATAGGTTTACAATCCCATGCCAGTGGCAATGACGTTGTATTCGGGGATCATTCGCAGGGGAGTTGGTACTGAGGGCGATCTGAGGAGGATGTTCAGCAGGTTATGGACTTTTTGGCAAGCCTGAGGAGAAGAAGTCAGCCAGGTCTTCATGTACCAGTAAGAGAAGCGCGCGTACTTTTTGTGGTCGCAAATCAAGCTCTTCCACTTCTTCTTATCCCATCGTCAGCATTAGCCGGTTAATGACCCCTGTGAACGACTCCACCGTCCGTCATCCCCTCGTCCTCGTGGTTCCTGCTGAACCCTTACCGAAAGCGCTAGGATTGTTTGACGAGCACTTGAGCTACTTCCTGAAGATGTTTTTCCCTAAACCATCTTCCTCTGAGTGTCAAGAGAAGATATGGGATGAGGCGGAGGATCTGTCAATCGTCAAGGATGCGGAGACATAATCCTCTAGAGGCTTTGATGAATGTGGGGGAGGTGGTCGGTTGAGGTAGGAGGTACTTGGGGGTCGTTCAAGTGCAGATAATCGAGCGGGATCGTCCTTCCGGAAATCAAACAGCTGACAAGAAACACCGCCCCCTCGTTCCTCTCGATGGGGGATCGGTGTAGGGAAATAAGAGCTGGTGGTGGTGGTGGTGGTGTCAAATGCTGCCTAAGGCTCTGACGCCCTCCGACTGGGCACCCGATCACGTCAGGGTTATCAAACTTGTGTCGACCAGTCTTAGACGCCTTAGAGGCAGCAGAGCGAAGTGAGGCTCGAGATGAGATGTGTAAGCGCCTGGAGAGATCCTCCGCATCTACATTCGCAGATCATCGTAGTACGACAACCTGCGGCGCAGCATGTCTCCGGGGTGAAGGGGGGGATGGTTTGGAAATGGATGGGGAGAGACCCTCAGAGACCTCTTGTAACTTTTCGTCGACATCTGTGACCTGTGGGCCACCTATACTGCGGGTGGGTTCACGTCCTTGCCTTCCTAGATGCCGTGAAAGATATGGTTCGATTAATTCATGCGGAGCAAGGCCAGTACTAGCTGGGAAGTTTTGGGGATAAGGGAGAGCGAGAGTGAGAGAAGCAGCGCCAATGGGTGGGTCCATTGATCGGAACGAGTGTCCCAGTGGCCTCCCAGTACTATCATTTCGCAGCTCAATGTCTAAATAATAGCTTCAATGATTGGCTGGTAGATAGGATTGGTTTTACCACATACCAATTAACAATATAAAGGTGCCCGCCAATCGTTTAGCTATCGAGATACCAGTCGCTGTACATATCATCGTATACAAGAACCTCATTGTCGTCACGTAGATCCCATTCATCTTCTTCCCCACCATCCTCCTCGCCCGGCCCGTCGCCATATAAATCATCGTCCCCTTCTTCCTCTTCTTCTTCATTCTCGTTTGCATCCTCCCCGCAACCTTCTCTTCCCTCTGAGCCCAGAACTGGTGCGCCTGAGAGATCAATCTCGGAGCCAGCTTGCATTATCCCTGCGTATGCCGCAGATGCTGATCGTTCGGCGAAATTGTTAGCTGTATGGTCGATAGATTCGTTTACAGCTGGATTAGGCGAAGGCAGAGAGGGTAAGACCTGCGAGAAACAGGAAGAGACAAGGTCTTCTAGCACGGCGTAATAGGCTGAACCATCTTCTTGATCTTTCCAGGTGTAGGTGTGTCCAATGGCAAATCCCCAGAGAAAACGCATATACATATCGCGATCAGCGAATCTATAAATAAATAAAAGGTCTTTCAGTACTGTAGTACCCCAATTTCCACACATGGCCAATGCTGCGCTGGAAGAGATACGCACCGATTAACATAATAGAATTTCCACAATGTTCCTTTGATCCATTTGGGGGAGGGGTTGGAGGTGTAAGCACCCTTTGAGAATTGAGGTGGGATGTGAACTGAGCGAATGACTTCGGCAGGGTCGATAAAGCCAAAAGCGGCGGGGGATTTTGAGGGGCAGAAGCGTAAGCGATCCAGCTCGAATCGGTGTCCCTGATCCACAACTTCATACCAGCGAACCCACAAGAAGTCGATGCGAGTGGGGTGGGCCCAGGCCTGGCCGGATCCTGGTAGGTATGGTTTTGCATGGTATATACCAAGGACTCTGGCGTAGCGGAAAGGGTGCTGATCACCAGAGCGAGGATCGAACTCTGGATTGATGACCATGATATTTGACTGGTCTGAGTCGACGTGAACGACATCTTCTGCTCGTCAAACGTCGTAAGTGGTGTACCGGATGCGCAGTATCTTGTGGTTGTATATTCGCCCATGCTCGAGCGCAAGTGATGTCCAATCGCTGGTAACCCCATTTGTTTCACCCAACCTTTTTCGTAAGACTGAGAATAGATGAATTTTTAGCTTCGGGATAAAGCGCTGGGAGGCCGCAAACGTCAGTCAATATCATTCGCAGAACTTAGGAGACATCTTCTTACCAGCAGAGCCAGATCTGGATGGTCTGGATTGTAACTAAAGGAGGTTTGAACATCAAGCGGACAATTTTGGTTCTGTCCAATGGTGTGATGCGTGCTCATGGGAACAAACCCCTCAGCAGCAGAGTCACGGTCATGGTGATATGCGACCAGCTTGTCCCTGATCCTCCGCAGTCGAGCCTGCCGCCGCTCGATGCGTGCGATCTGGACGGAGTAATCCTTCTTGTTTGTTCTCCTGAACCAGGCTTTCGGATCGCAGTGGTCTTTTTCCCCTTGGGATGGTTTAGTTTCGATCGGGGGTCTAGAAGAATTGGTTGCGAGAACAACGTACCACCTCCGTGCTAAAAGAGTCGGTGGTGCCGAACATCTTGATGGCGTCGACATAGTCCCCCAATGCATGAAACTTGTATGTCTGGATGCTGAAGTTACGCAGGCGCCGCCCTGAAACTTCATTCTCTTCAGTATTTCGTCTGATTCCCTTGCCCTTGTCAAGGGGTTTCGCCCTCGCCCGGCTGGTTCGTCGATGACGGGCATCTTGCTCGCTTTTCAGCTCGTATGTCGCAATCTTGGAGCACGTTTCTGAAACAAACACCCGAAACTGGTCCGTCATTAGTGTGGTTGCATTGTCTAATTTCCTGAGGGTAAGATCGTTGTGTAGGCGCAACTTAGCCAGAGCGTGCCACTCGGCGCAGAGGTAGAGTAGCTTGAGAACAACTGTGTTGTGTGGTTCCGGTATAAGGTTTTCAAAGGCAGGGATCGCACACTGACATAGAGTTGCGTTCAGCATGTCAAGTTAGCATAGAGAAAAGAGTAAACATTACCTGCAGCAAGTCTTCATAGTCGCGAGCAGCTCGACGCTTCCCCAGTGCAGCGCAGCTGCTGAACTTTCAAATTGTACTTCTGCCAAACGTTGGGGTGTGCCGATATCTGAGTAAACCAAATGATCAGAACCGGTTGAATATGGGCTAAACAGGAAATACCTGTAGTTGAGTTCAGAATGCAGAGGGCCCGTCGATCGCGTTGACGCGCTTTCCAAAATGCGAAGCAAATGAGTGAAAAGGTTTTTCCAAACACCAATCTCAAAGTCGTGTAGTAAATCAACCACAAGCGACGAGAAGATGTCGAAACTGTCCGCGCCTAGCTTTGCCGAAAAGATGTTCTGTCCCCGATTGAGTACTTGATTACAGGGTGCACTAGAAGGAAGGTAACGACTCACCGTCACAGGCGTCCACAAGTCAGGCTTGAGCAAAGATTCCACCTCTTTATTGCCTATAGCTTTCTGCTCGTCAAATATGAGTTTGTGAGCCTTCCGTACCAACACCTCCTGGACTACTGGGTCGCGACGCAGCTCTTCCCGTTTCCTTCGATCATCGCTTGTTGCAGTTTGGTTAAACTCAGTCATGGGAATGCAACAGCGAGGGCACGGACAATTCCCCCCATTCCGCACTGTAGCGATGAAAATCCTAGCACAGGGATCCATAATCAGTTGTGATACGGACACGGTGACTGAAAGCCAAACTGACTTTTCCGGGTAATCAGCAGAATATGTGAAAATTCTAGGGAAGAATCTTCTCTCAACACCATCGTGGCACCTGATGACGATACCATGCTTCATGGCGTGGGTCAGCTCCTCGTCAAGAAGGATTTCCCATTGAGCATGAAACATGAGGCGCTTGCAGAAGGCTGTGAAGCTCTCTGGAGGCACCTTGCCTTCACAGTGTTGCCGAAGGTAGTCCATGAAGCTCCCCTGGAGCTGTGAGTAAGAGGGGTTTGGTTTAGTTAACAGAGGCCCAAAAAAGACGAATGACGCACATCTTCGAAGTAAGCGATATGCTCACAAAGATTCTCTGACCCTTTTGTTCTACGGTGCTTTGACTCGTTCCCGAAGTACATATAGCATGGCCAAAGCTTTGCCCCGCCGAACGATGCAAGCAGTGTCCTGTCTGACCAAAACATGAGAGCAACTATAACCCGCTCCAAAGAGCATCCAGGCTCTGGATCCGAGTTCTGTAACTCCAAGTTGGCGCGAAGGAACGCTTCCGATGTATAGAGTTCGCCTTGGACGCCGATATCAGGCGCTGAAGGATGACGACTCCACTTGAGCTTGAAGGGTTGGAAGTGAAAACGTCGAGAGCGGTCTGGGTTTGATAAGGCTTCACAGATAACGGCCGCGATATTTCGATGGTGCAGCTTGCCAGCGACATATGTCTCTGTGCCTGGGTTTTTCGTCCGCGAATGGAAAGGAAGTTGGATCGTGATGTCTGTTTCGACCCAGGCATCGTCATCGATCCAATCTCCCTCTTCTTCAGACAAAGCCTCTTTATTTGCCCCAAGAAGCTTGAACGCTTGGCGCCAGTTTGTGGATGTGACGTCGTCAACGCAGAATTCATCCTTCTTCAAGATTGCAAGTAATCGGGAAAAGTTGTTGAAAGACAGAGTACCGCCAGATGTCCAGTACCATTCGGCCAGCTCGAACGAGCTCAGGTTGGCAAAGGGTCCGAATTGAGGGAATAGCGGCATGTGTTTGCCTGCGGTGTCTTGTGATCCAGTGTCGTCTGCGTCGTGGATTGGCAGGTGGCAATCGATATAGTAGGATCGAACAAAGCCAAAGCTGTTTCGGCTTGAAGCTAACCACTCTCGGCGATGTCCTGAATGAGATGTCGAGTTCCCCTTGTATTCTTCTCGGTGACACTGAATTGTACTTTTAGCTAACAGGACATCACATAATGTGAACGACTTACTTCCATGCTGCTCAGTGCCACACGCATAGGGTGGAGACTGGCGAGTAGATGGGCCCAGTCCTTTTGGCAAGTAAGATAACACTTGGATATGATCTGAGCAAACCGGCCTCTCACCGTATTCAGCGTCGCTATTACTTGCTAACGGTACGTATGGTGTAGGTGGATCATCACGAAAGCGGGTTGGCTTTCTAATGTTGCGTCTGGGGCGGTGACTAGCCAACGAAACTTCCTCTAAGGTACTGGTGCTAGGTTCACAATGACGACTGCTGCTTGGTCTAGGCGTATCCTACGATTTCATGCTGCATTGAGTGGCGTTACACTTGCACAGATAAAGGGTGTTCTCACATCTGGTCCCTCATCTGTAGGTGTGGAAGCGGCGTAAACCTGAGGGGCCGCCTCAAAGCCAACAGCCTGTGGCGCGACTTCTGTGCGACGCCTTTTCCGAGATTCCCATAAGTCTTTACTGGCTTCCAAAATCTTGTTCAAGGTCCGTTTGCTGGTTGAGCATCCCCGACGCTCATGTTCTTGAAGGAACCGAGGCAAAGCGTACACCTTGCCGCATGCTACGCATTCAAGATCTGGAGACATGATGCTAGGAGGTGAATGAGCAAGTGGTCAAGGGGAGAAAATACTTGGACGTACATAGAAGTTTGCGTCTGTCAAACGTTTGCCCAATGTAACGTCTGATAAGCGGCTTTTGAGCTCACCCCGAAGTCGACTTAGCCCAACCTGTGGGTTTCCAGAGATAGGTTCTGGAATGCACCTGTTTAAGGGTGACTTTTGTAGACCGGCCTCAGCCTGGACACTCACACACACAGGCAACGCCTCGAGCTTACTCAGGGCGAAGGTAACCTAAGCACTTAGGTATCATGGAGACCAACCAATGACTGTAAAGTTGCACACGAAACCCCCCGTAAGCCACGAACACTTTCAAGTTTCACCTTAGTGTACGTGCCCATGGCAGTGCAAACGGTGGCCACAAACGTTGGACGTAAGGCAACATCGTCGAGAGGCTGTTCCATAATCATTCCACCCCTGGTCCGTAGGCCAACAACAGGGAAATGGAGGATGGCAACAAAACCACGTTTGGCTTGTGCTGGTCCAGGGGTGCATGGTTATGAGCATGTTCTTTAAAAGACAGGTCAGTGGTCCAAGACTCAGCTCATTTCTCGGAACCCGTACCAGCACGCTCACTCGCACACGACTTGCAAGGATGCCCAAAGACTCTTCGCATTCCACCACAACACCTCTATCTCGTAGGAGATCCCAGCAAGCCCCCGGTCTTGAATACAGAGAGTCTGCGACTCTGGTTATTTCTTCCGCATCGCAGAGATCACCAGCAAGGGGGAAAAGGAGGTCGATGAGAGGTAAGCAACGCCGACAGTCTTTGAAGCCGCCCACTGAATCCAGCACAGTTACAGCCCCAGAGCAGAGCCAGACTTCTGACATTTTGAAGACATCAAGAATGAAAGAGCTGGAGAAGCAAGTGAGCACCCTAAAGTCGGCTGTTGGGCGCTTGAAAAACAAGCTAGAGGAGAAGAGTGAGATGATACGCGACCTGAAAACCGACATTCAGCAACTGAAGGGCGAAATAGAGACAATGGAGGAAGAGGCTGATGAGAAGGATGAGCTGCTGGATGCTAAAGGACGAGATGTTGAACAGTACCGAAACTGGTGGTTAAACGAGGTCCAGTTCATGAAGCTGTTGCTGAACAAGATTCCAGAACCAAATCGAGACGTGGACCTTGTTCGTGCATCACAAGCTCACTATTTGGGGCACTACTGATAGCATTTGACTGAATCGCGGGTATTGGCCACAAGGTCGTCTGAATTTGTATTGCTGCATACCAAGTAGTACCTACTTTAGCATCCGGGATGCAGGGGTACTCAGTAGTATAGCATCATGGAGGATGGCGGAGCGGTGATGTCAAAATAGTCAGTTTTGATGGCAGAACGGTAACAGCTGCAACTTTTCCATCATCATGGTTGCTGTTACAGCTGCACTGATTATTGGTTATACTCACATCCATTAGCTCCTATCAATTTCGCATTAGGGGTTTTCCCGGATTATGCTCTTCTTGTCTCGCACTGTGACCATGGAAGAGCTGCATTCATGGTGGACGCCACCCAAACGCAGCTTCATCGAGGACTATCTCATCATTCACAATGATGCGGCTGGTGGTTGCTCTCTCCGTGGACTACCCTCGTCAGGCTGAATGTAAATGAAGAGCTCATCTATCCTCCACTGCCATCCTTGGTTTTGTCAAATAGGTAAAAAGAAATTCTATTGGTCCTATATTCGCACGCAGCGCCATCGATGAATCCTTGCTCGTTGATGGTGGAGGAGCTTGTGAGGATCCAATGCCATTCCCCACTGTCACCAGCCTCATCAAGCTTGACGTCTCCAATGGTAAAGATGGGGCTGCGCCTGCGCCGCTACCGTCATCGCTAGTGTTGAGCTCGCCTTTTGAAAGACACACCGAACCATCATGCCGAGTGGCTTGATGCAGCTGCAACAACATCCATGACCCCATCTCAAGGTGCTGCAGCTGCAACCAATCTCAGAATCCCGCGGGCTGCAGCTTCGTCAGCCTGAAGGCACACCGCAGCATTGCGTCCCCGCTTGTTCCTGTCTCTCCCTGGCTTAGAATCCCGGTACGTCCCATTTCAATGCATCTAGGATACATGCGTACCAGCTGTAACCCAACTCGATGCAGCTGCAACAGCCTCCACGGGCCCATCTCAGAGTGTTGCAGCTGCAACCGATCTCGGAATCCTCAGGCTGCAGCCTCATCAGCCTCCATGGTCCCATCTCAGAGTGTTGCAGCTGCAACCGATCTCGGAATCTCAGGCTGCGGCCTCGTCAGCCTGAGGAACCCACATTGAGCATGGCGCAGCCGCGACCCTGCGTTCCCGCTTGTTCCTGTCTCTCCCTAGCTCAGAATCCTGTTACAACCCATTTCAATGCATCTAGTGTACATGCATACCGTGGCTTACTCACATACGCTCACATGTAACCCAACACGACGAAGCTGCAACAACCTCCATGGGGTCATCTCAGAGCATTGCAGCTGCAACCAATCTTGGAATCCTTGGACTGCAGCCTCGTCAACATGAATACCCACATTTAGTATGGCGCAGCCACAGCCTTGCGCTCCTCCTTGTTCCCGTTTCTCCCTGGCTCAGAGCCCCAGTACGTCCCATTTCGATGCATCTACATACCAGCTGTAACCCAACACAATGCAGCTGCAACAACCTCCATGAGCCACTTTCCCAGCGTTGCGGCTGCAACCGATCGCGAAATCCCTCAGGCTGCAGCTTCGTCAGCCTGAAGGCTCCCGTTTAACATGGCGCAGCCGCAGTGTTGCATTCCCCCTTGTTCCGTCCCTCCCCGGCTTAGAGCCCTGGTGCGTCCCATTTCAATGCATCTACAATGTGTGCATACCGTGGCTTACTCACAATGGATTCTAGCTTCAACATGTCCTCTCACTCGGAATCCAACACGATGCAGCTGCATCCCCTACTGGGAATCATGGATTTCACCACCATGATCGCGAGCTCTGACGCAGTGTCAACCAGGCTGAACGCTTACCCCGAAGCTGTGACAATCCCAGTGAGCACCGTTCCTCTCGATGCAGCCGCACCAACGTAAGTCCCTCTTACCTCTTCATAAAGCTCTCCATCCCTAAATACAATGGAAACACTAGCTCCGGAATAGACGAGCGCAAATAACCAATACCAGAGGCCCGTCATGTAGCACGCTTCCTTATTCCAATGGTGGAGCTGCATCATACACCGAAAATCCAGATCTATAGCTGCAACACCTGGATTGTCCCTTTAGAAGTATGGTGTGGCTGCAGCGATATCATTGTACAGAGTGAGCGAGCCCCTCCACCTCTCTACTAGCAAATGGAACATGATTAGGGGTCTATGTAGATCTAGGTGGAACTACCATCGAATCTATGCGTCTCACAGCCTGTAGCTTCCACATCGGTACCATCGTCAACAATAGGCGATGCGGCTAAAGCCATCCCTAGTCTATTGCAGGGAGCTGATTGTGTTTTTGACTTAGTGGGACACCTGTTCTATGCCTCTACTCAACCGCAACGAGGCTTCGACATGCATGGTTTGCCTCTGTCGAGATGGCGCAGCTGCACAGCTAGTAGGTGCCTGCCCCTTGATGTCTCACCATCCACGGCACTGTTCTTGAGGGATGATGCAGCTGCAGACATTTCGCATTCGGAAATATCGAGCGGTGGTGGACGAGCCTCTGTGAAAAATGTTTTGACTATTTCAGCCTCTAGAGTCCGGACATGGGCCATATATTTGGGTAATTTAAACGCATTGGCTCCATAGCCATCGCTGTAAGGATCGGGTGCATTTTAGTTCCCGAAGGATATCATCACATAATCTTTTTTCGCTGATCTCCTCAGGCCTCAACTCTCTATCTCGACGACCACTTGCCTTCAGCGTTCATGACCACACCTCTTCGTCAACGCGTGACTCCGTCACTCCCTCCGGGCCCTCTCTATGCTTACCGCATAGGCTGCTACACTCAGCAACTATTTCAGTGCCTGTTGAATCCAGCTCATCCGAAGCCTCAGAATCCGGAACTGTCGTTCGATGTGCGCACGGAATGTCAGCAGATTGCGGATGTGGTGTACGCAGCAGCGGTGAATCAAAGTAGGTATCCAATTTCTCTCCTTGATGTGAGTTTCGTTGACAAGATCTTACTACAGCGCCTCTTTCCTGGTGCGCTGTGGAATATGAGAAGGCAAAAGAGGACCTACCGAAGTCGCAATGGGACTCACTTTCAAAGTCGTTCCCACCCCTCCCAGGCTCCCGCCCCGACGGTTCAATGAGGCTTGTGAGTACTCCGACAGTCGTACAAGATTGCAATGGGGTTGTCGTATGGTGGTACCTCCCTGGCATCATTCAACGCAGGCGTCAGGTAAGGCACCAAACATATTATTACCATTCTCTAACCACCTCGATCTGCTCAGGACATTATACGGAACGCTGCGAGAGTTCTGGGGGAGAAGATTCCAGGAATCTTCACCATACCGCGCCGAGGGTTATTCGGTGGAATGGACAATCTGTACACGAAGTCCGACTGTGTGATCCCACCGGGTTTTCTCAGCCTTTCACCCGCATATGTTCACGACGACGATGTAAGCTTTCTTCTCTCCGCGTTCTACTGCAGCTTCTAACCTCTGGTAAAGACTATCCCCTCTCCATCAAGCTGCCTCCGGGATCACAAGCAAGCCGCGCTGCTCCAGTATCTGTCGTCGATGACGGAAAGTATGGGGGTGCTTTCTGCTATCACAGCTCTGGTTCAGCCTGATATCTGGGAGTGCGGATTTCAGGTGCTCGAGGCCATTCACAACGGGAGGGTTCATGTCAGCGAATCTGATGCCACGGCTCGATCGCTAAGCCAGTGGGGAACGTGCTTCACGGGGATGATGATTGTGAATGACCGACAGACGCCCTACCACAGAGATTGGTACAATCCGGTGTGGGCTTATGACCTTCTTGCCACGTTCGGTATGTATCACGACTGTCGGTTCAGCAGTCCAACCATTGGTCGCACTTTCGTCTATGATCCAGGCTGCGTCATGGTGGGATGCACAAGGTTATTGGAGCATGGCATCTCGGAAGCCACGGGAGGAGATGCAACGCGACATGGGATCAAGCTTACCTTCCGAGAGAACATGCTCTCCCGCTGCGGATCCTGGCGTCAGTGTATTCGACACGATATTGATACCTTATACGCCTATTTCTATGAAAGGTCTCCTGATGCTTGATAATATATATGATTCTCTTCCTTGCATCCAATGGCCTCAAGACGATTTGAATTCAAACAGTAACCATCTACGGTACAGAATATCAATCGTCAAGATGACGATGGCGATGCGATTCGGAGGCCTCATTAGGGCACGAACGCACCAATGCCCATTTGAACGACGCCACCGATTCCAGAAGATCTCCAACTCCAAGGGCCTTGATTGCCAATCTATCAGGTCTTGACCCATCCTCCCATGGAAACTCCTGATGATTTAGGGCGTTCACCATTTGCTGGCGTGCAGGTCCACGAAGGGCGAGAATCGAGGAAAGCCTTTCCGCCTCACAAGTACCGTTCCAAAAGAACACACCAATTCCATCTCCTTCACGAGGCATTCTCGGTTCCGCTGGACAGTGTCTTTGACAGTCAAGAGGCCAGGACGTGCAGTCTTTGACGTCTTGATAGTCGTCAAGAGGGTGGCCAATACGCCGCCATCGCTCGATAGCTAGGTTGCGACGAACAAGGTGGGGATACAGGACGTAGAGGCGAGTCTGCGTGATGGCGATCATATCTGCTGTGGTTGAACTCGTTGACAAGGCTCTCAAAAGGGAGCCTTTACTTTCGACCAAGCGTAGATAGAATAGCTGGTAAAGAACCAATTAGCCTGAAATGTGTTGGTGCACTGAAAGAGGCAACGTACCTTCCCTCCTTTGGCCACAGCAGCCTCCCGAACGCTGCGGACGTGGACTGCAGCTCCTTCGCCCGACCAATCCACTCTGACATGTTCAAAGCTGGTGATAGCCAGTTCTCTGAGCCTCTCGACAAGGGAAACCATGGCGCCCTTGGGTACCATCACCGTCACCCGACGAAGGTCACTGTAGCGCTCCTCCCAGTCCATCCTATATGCCATGGCCCTCGATGCTGCTCGACCCACAACGGCTCCCCCAAACTTCCCCAAAACTGAAAGAAGGACTTTGGGATGGAGGTTGAACTGTAGCAGGACGGGTTTGGTGGCCCAATAAATGCGCCTTGACGCTTCCTTCTGTGATCCTCGACGGCAGGCTCTGGATACTTTGGAGAATGTAAGGAGAAACGTCCATGTCAGCCACCGACACATCTCCAAGAGCATATCCGACGTTCGAAAGAACACGTCTACAGAAGCTGCTGAGGGACCAGCCTCGTGACGAATCACCTCCTTCGATCCTGGCGACCATGGTGACCAAGAATCGACTCTTCCGAGAGGTGAGTGCTCAGGCGTTGTCCATGCAGTCGAGGAGGGAGGATTTGGGGGAGTTACAGGTTCGGCCATGGTGCTTGAGACGGGGTTGGGCGATCGGGCCAGAGGAGTGAACGAGGATGAGTGGGAGCGTGATGTACTCATAACCGAACGATTGCGGCTGGAGGTAGGTCGAACACGACAAAGATGGATTCTTCAAATTCAAGTTGATGGGCTATCGCCGAAATAAACTAAATCCCGTCATTCCGATGATTTCGGTCACTTTGCCGCCTTGCGATACTGACAATTGATGTCATATGTTTCCTGGAGTTTAGCTGCAGGGCTCCAGTCTTGTGCTAAAGCTAGGTCCGTATTGCTACACCTGATTCAATGAGGATGAGAATGTGAATGCCATAGAAAAGACTTATTCACCTTTCGCCTTTCCTGTAATCTCTGGCCTCCCCGGTTGAACGACGGCATCCATCCGTTGGTGTTTCAAATTTCGGGTCACTTTGTCGAGTAGAGGACATTGAATGCGGTCCGTAGACTATGAGGCGCTCCAACAGGCGTATTTGAGCGATGCGAGATGGTGGTAGAAGGTTAGTAATAGGTCTGACTCGGATTGTGTTGCCCATAGCAGTGGAAACGAAACAAGGCCAAACAAAAACCCTATGCCTCATAGGTATATACATCGGTCTGTACGAAGTTAGAAGCCATTTTAGTGACAGCCATGCATTTTACAAGGCTAATGTCTTCTGTCCTCATAGGCACGAGACGACCATCCTTGTGCATCGATTTACAGACAAGCACATTCCCTCTCAGGTTCACCGTTTGACGAGAGGAAAGTCTAAGCGGCCGGTTGAGGCACTGTCGCCCCTCGCGCATCTGTGAAAACCCCATGAGCTAACAAAATGACAAAGAACAATATTCGCTACTTACATCTCGCTCATAAAAGAAGCGGTAGTTCCACTCCAAAAGACAAGGACTGTCTGCTGGGAAGCGGTCCAGCTCAAACGAGGAGTCTTCCAATGCCCTGAACAATCGATTTGGGTCGGACCGTAAGTAAAACCCTAGATCCAGATCGATTGCTGTGGGTCCGTTCAAAGGGCTTCCATGGTGTATGAGGACAGGAACAACGACCCCGTCTCCCGAACAGCAAGGGAAGAGCACACAGTCCACTGTAGCCTGTTTATTGCGCTTCATCTCATGTCAGCGTATATTCTCTTTTCATTCAAGTACAGACGACTTACCTTCGATACCCTTAGCACGCCTTCGCTCATTGAAGCTACTGATGTAGTGGTATGAGGGGCAGACTCCATTGAAACGAGTGGCCAAACACTGTGGAACAAGTTCAAGGGTGGTTGGGCAAGCGCAACTGAGATTCCGTCTTATTTACTCCCCTCGCCTTTCATCATTCCCAGATCGCGTTTATTGGTCACACTGTGATCCCTCAGAGTGTGTTTCTCTGCGGTTTCCGCATCTATTCTATGTGATGTTACAAGTTGCACCTCTCTTGGTGGTACTTTTCCTTTTCCTAGGCGCTTTTTCAAACACATCGGGGCTGACTGTTGCTCGAGTATGTATCGTGCGCTCCCCTGCTTTGCACGACATTTCCTATCTCCTCGCGATGCTCTTGGGTATCAGCAGCGCTTTACCCCTAACATGCTTTCCCTCCGCTAATTGCTGCGCATTCACGGAACTTAATCTGTCGCCTTTCAAATCTCCCACCTCTATCCGTTTCTTTTTTGCTCCACCACCCAGTACTTCATCGCGCATTTCCTATAGCGATTCCCTATTCTCCGCTCTATCAAACATAAACCTTGATCTTTGGCTCTTTGTATGTTCCGCCCATATCCTGAGTTCCGTTGCGTCTTTGTTTGGCTCTTGGTTATGCATTACAACCCCGCGCCTCAAGGAAGTCCCGAATTAACACTGGTGACCTGTGGACGCTGGTACCCATTGCGCGCTCTTCCAATATCTGACGTAGAATATGTTCACTTCTACATATTGGTGATTTCATAATTCAACTTTATGTTCCGCCCTATCCTCCACTCTGGTTCAAATGTTCCGCCCCTATCCTCCGCTCTGGTTCAAATGTTCCGCTTATCCTCCGCTCTCTTCCAAATGTTCCGCCCTTATCCTCCGCTCAATTTCTCTATGTCTCTGTCCCTACCAATCTCAAGCAAATCTCTGACTAACCTTAGTGACTAGGTTGCGGGATCTTCTAATATCTAATGTGGATTCTAGTCTCTCATATATCCCAGTGATTCCGCAATTCAACATAACACATTTTATGCTTCAGATTCATTTCTCAATACGCGCATCCACCAGAAGAGAAACTTGGATCAATGCAAAAAGGATTTCGGCGCTAGTCGTTTCACATTTTACCTAAAGACTAGAAGACCGCAGATATACCAGGGAATAGTCCATGTTCACGCTGGCGATAAACCATATTTTCCACCCTGGTGGCTTGCTCCGTTCTGATTCAATCAATGATAGGAATTCCGTCCCTTATTCTATTGCTCTATAAGTAGATCCAATCTATTGATCATGGCCCCCATCGCCTCGATTGACTCGTTGCTTCCTTCCAGCTGTTCATTCATCATATTGATGCATTCCCTCGTCATCACGCAGGCTTCGCGCAGGAATGCCCTGTTCATTTCCCCAATCCTCCTCTCCAATTCCAAAGGCCGATAGCGACTGAAACCTCAGTCAAATGCATCCCGCTGAGCCCTCCAAGCGGTAGCAAGCTCGTCGAGGGTCATTGTCCATGGGACGATGGGGCTATTGGACCACCAAGCATCGATAAAACTGGAAACAGGCGCGTCGAAAAAGCTTGGGTCTCTTCGAATTGCTGCTAGCAGAACCTTTTTCTCCCTGATTTGCCTATCGACGATGACCTTGGCCAGATTCTGGAGGGTTACAGGAATAGAGAGTTGGCCAGGGAAGAGGAGTGAAGCCGTCGACCAGATGGTCATAACCGATTGCTATTTTTATCACCTGAGCGCCTAAAAAACGAGAAGCGCCAGTTATTACGTACCACGTCCCTCTCAAGTTGCGTTGCGCAGATTGCGCGGAGGTCGGGGGTGTCGTAGTAAACGAGAACAATCTCTTTTGCGCAATGGGATAGGCGGCTCGATCCATAATGAACCAACGACTGCCAATCCCTTAGCGAGTAGCGGTGTGAATCTTGAGGAAGGGATAAAACCGTTGCCATTGAGGGCACGGGTTGGCTGCGATGGTGGTTGAAAAGAAAGCCACAACGCTGCGACTCATGTGATTGAACCAAGTTTACAAATCTCTATTTTAGCCCCTATCTCTCCCTCAAGCGCGATCGCGACCTGGTAGAGATGAGTATCTGGTACAAGCAACAATGAAATGACTCCATACCTGAAGAGCTCAAGGTAAGCCATGGATAGTGTCTATCTGGTCGGTTCGAACACCTTTTCCGCATGTACCCCCAGCAATCTCCACATCTCCGCTTTCTTGCATGCATAGGCACGATGTCCAGGATCCTTGCGCCGCATAGTCGCCCAAGCTTTTGCTTCGTCGGCCTTGTATGAGAAGAAGTTTAAAACCCACTCCATCTCGCACTTCAGCAGGGTCACCTCCTCCTTCCACCGGTCAGCTCGCGATCTCGCACGAAGCCAATTGACCCTGTACACTGTAACTCGGTCAGTAGTGAGCAATATTGATGAGCCATATTAAGAATTCGACATACACTCTTCGAGATATGGCGAAGTTGAGCAGTTCTCCTCTCCTCGAGTTGTCCAGATCCAAGATAGCGGCTTATTCCTTTCTCCTGCAGCGTTAGGGCTGTACACCGCCGTGATGGCTTTGGTATCTTCTCTAGCAATCTGGCGGTATCGACTCTGGATGGTCCGCGGAGCCCCCAGCCGGCGAAGCGCCCAAACCGCTTGGTGATATATCTTGATATGGCTGCGAAGACTCCTGTCGACAGCGGCTACAGCAGCGTATCCGCGAGAACGGCCCTTCTTCCCCTGCACAAGCCTGATATTCGACCTAAATAGAAATGACTTGTGCCCTATATCGGAGCGGATAGACTCCAGAGACTCGTCAGCCTGCGCTATCCGCAATTTGAGCTCGGTAGACTTCGCTACCGTCATAGACGCTGGTAGCGCAAATGGAAAGGAGGAGGGGAGGGCTAGATCCACGTCTTCTGCTTCGTTGAGAGATAAAGAGAAGGAGTTGGTGCCATCCTCAACATCGGACGGACTTTCACCATCTATTTCCACCGCTTCGTTGGGAGGGAGGTCACAATGAATCTCCTGGAAGTCAATGTCGGGGTATAGAACCGCTCCAGTTTCGTAGAACGTGTTGATCTCAGACTGGAGCTGCTCCCGCTTTCTCGATACTTCAAGAACTTGTTTCTCGGTCTTCCTCTTTTTGAGACCCTTTACATGTCCTCGAACGTGAATTCTACCAGCGCAGGGTGTCAGTTTAGTTGGGAGGTTAGAGCTTATTAGACGCACTGATTCTCTTGAATCTTCATGCCAGCTGAGATCCATGAGGTGACGCCGAGGTTGGTATTAGTGTTCTGCTCTTCCTCCATTAGAATATTTTGAACCTTTGCTTGGGAAGGCGCTTCAAAGTTGTAAATCAGTTGACGAGATTTGCAGCAGAGGCACGCTACGTACGCTTCTCGATCTTGATATTCAGAACATCCATTGTTATGACCGCTTTTTACCCCTATTTCTTCCTTCCTTGCACCTTCCCCTTGACTCCCCCCAGACTTCCCTCACTACGCGATATCCGTGCATCTGCTGTGCACATGCACCCTTGGGACATCCATCTTTCATATGTTCCCCAGATCCCATCCATTTGTCCAGTTGCTATTCACTGTTCCCAACTGACGATTACTTATTCCATTCTGATTGTGCATATGTTATGCATAGTTGGTATCTTTGTATCCATCTTCTACTGCTTCTATCATTCTTATCTTTGTTGTACATCTACTAGATATGCTGCGGAGTATGACTAGATATGACTGGATATGACTCCTAGATTGCTGCGGAGTATTTCCTACTTATGCTGCAGAGTATGACTAGATATGACTGGATATGACTCCTAGATGTGCTGCGGAGTATTTCCTACTTTGATACAATGCTTAGATAGCTCGTCCCTCTAGTAGTATATAAAGCTGTAGATGTACTTGCTTATACCTTAGCTTGTTATTCTATCGGATTATCCCTGTCTATCCTCTGAAGGCAACCCTTCCTCTACTGCTAGGCTTGCTTCAGTCGTCAAGAGCACTCTTCTTGGAGGAACTCTTGACGACTGCCTTATGTTTCCACCTGATTTAGAAGAGGTCCGACTCGGATATTACAGTCCTCGCGTCTACCCTTAGGGGCTCGCGACCTGAGCTGTAACATAATAACAAGCTCTTGAAAACCTCGCTTCCAATATCGCCTTGGAAGCTGATGCACCCAGAACTCCCAGAACTCCGACCCAGAACAACCAGAACCTCCAGAAAGAAGAAACCCGACCAGATATGACAGAAGTCTGTCCAGACAAACCAGAACTGCGACCAGAAACATTGGACAGACAGACCAGACACACCAGATACTCTAGGGGAACCAGAACTGCGGAATCAGAACCAGAAGAACCCCCTAGAAACAAGATCTCCCCCCATCCCTACCAGACATCTGTCCAATCAAACCAGAACTTCGACCAGATACATTGGGCAGATCCCTCAGATGCACCCAGAGGACTTGGACTTCGAAACCAGAGCTCCCAGATGCCCCAGATATCAGGAACTCCGACCAGACAATCATGGAGACCCAGATCTATTGTACCAGAAGATCCACAACATCAAGGAACCAGATCTTCGACCAGATACATCAAGATGACAATATATCTTTATCAAGAACACCAGGAGCATCAAAACTTCGAAATATGAAGATTCAGATCCTTCAAGAAATCAGGAACTTCGACCACATCAATTGGGAATCAAGATCTCTCAACCAGATAGACCAGAAGCATCAGAACTCCGAAACCTGAAGATCCAGACCCCTCAAGAAATCAAGAACTTCGACCAGATATACCAGACCTCTGTCCCCAATACACCAGAACTCCGACCAGATACATGGGGCAGACAGACAAGACACATCAGGGAAACCAGACCTGTGAAACCAGGACTACTAGAGTCCTCATGAACCAGAACTCCGACCAGAGACACCAGACATCTGTCCAGATATACCAGAACTCCGACCAGAGACATTGGACAGACAGACAAGATACACCAAGATGGATATGGAACCCAGACACCAGATCTCCAGACATTGGACAGACAGACAAGATACACCAAGATGATCTGGAACCCAGACACCAGATCCCCAGACATTGGACAGACACACAAGACACACCAAGAAGCATCTGGAACCCAGACACCAGATCCTCAGATACATTGGACAGACAGACAAGACACATCAAGATGATCTGGAACCCAGACACCAGATTCCCAGAACACTGGATCCCAAGACTCTGAAAGGAAGACTTAGGAGAATCAAGAACTCCGAAATAGATCTATCAGGAGAACCAGATCTCCAGACCAGATTTACCAAGGAAACCAGAACTCCGACCAGATATACCAGGAGACTGTCCAGATGCACCAGAACTCCGAGCCAGATACTTGGAGAAATGCAACAGACACATCAGATACACCAGGGGAACTAAAACTTCGAACCAAGAACCCCCAGAACCCCTCAGAATTGAAGAAGACACCCAGAAGATCAAAACCTCGACCAGATGAATCAGGAGAACTAGATCTCTAGACCAGATTTACCAAGGAAACCAGAACTCCGACCAGACAACCCAGGAGAACCCAATCTCTGAAACCAGAAGTTTAGAAACCATCAAGAAATCAAAACTTCGACCAAGATCAACCAGAAGATGAAGGTCTCCAACCAGATACATCAGGAGATCAAGAACCTCGACCAGAGAAGCCAGGAGAACCAGATCTCTGAACCAGATATACCAGGAGGTCCAATACTCCGACCAGATGAGCTAGGAGAACCAATACTTCGAAACCAGAAGCTTCAGAACCCTCAAGAAATTCAGAACTTCGACCAGATACAAGAGGAGAACCAGAACTCCGACCAGATGCATCAAGAGGAGATGGAACCCAAGCCTAATACACCAGGAAATCCAAACTTCGACCATATCACTCAAGAGAAGGAGGAACCCGAACCTGATACCCCAGGAAATCCAAATCTTCGCCCAGATACAAGAAGAGAACAAGATCTCTGAACCAGATGCACCAGGATAACCAAAACTCCGAAGCCAGAAGTTCCAGCACACTCAATAAAGAAGAACTTCGACCTAGCAACCCAGAAGAATCCTCAACTCTGAAACCAGATGTTACCAGCCATCAAAATATAAGAACTTTGTCCAGATCAATCAAGAAGCCAAGAACTCCGAGCCAGATACACCAGGAGATCCAAATCTTCGACCAGACAGACCAGATATGATGATGAAGACATGTGTCCAATGCTGTGGAACTATGGAGAACTGTTGACGCGTCCAAGAACAAGAAAACAAGCAAGAAGAAGTCACCAACATCTCTGGAACCCAAGATATTTGATCAACAGAAGATCAAGATGATACAGACCCCCAGATGACCCCAGATGGACTGGTTAAATCCAAAGATGGATTACAGACGCCCTCCTGATGGACCAGACGATTTACAGAAGATCCCAGATGATCCCAGATGATACAAGACGAATTCCAATTGAATTCCAGATGAACCAGACACACCAGATGAATTCCAGGGACGACTTGGCTTCCTATGCTTGCAGAAAATTCTGAAGACCTCTCAACCTTTGGCCAGACATTCCAACCATTCCACACTACCCTCCAACTCGACCAGACACCAGCCTTACTAGGCTTGATTGGGGCAATCAAGCATGAGAAGGGGATAATGTTATGACCGCTTTTTACCCCTATTTCTTCCTTCCTTGCACCTTCCCCTTGACTCCCCCCAGACTTCCCTCACTACGCGATATCCGTGCATCTGCTGTGCACATGCACCCTTGGGACATCCATCTTTCATATGTTCCCCAGATCCCATCCATTTGTCCAGTTGCTATTCACTGTTCCCAACTGACGATTACTTATTCCATTCTGATTGTGCATATGTTATGCATAGTTGGTATCTTTGTATCCATCTTCTACTGCTTCTATCATTCTTATCTTTGTTGTACATCTACTAGATATGCTGCGGAGTATGACTAGATATGACTGGATATGACTCCTAGATTGCTGCGGAGTATTTCCTACTTATGCTGCAGAGTATGACTAGATATGACTGGATATGACTCCTAGATGTGCTGCGGAGTATTTCCTACTTTGATACAATGCTTAGATAGCTCGTCCCTCTAGTAGTATATAAAGCTGTAGATGTACTTGCTTATACCTTAGCTTGTTATTCTATCGGATTATCCCTGTCTATCCTCTGAAGGCAACCCTTCCTCTACTGCTAGGCTTGCTTCAGTCGTCAAGAGCACTCTTCTTGGAGGAACTCTTGACGACTGCCTTATGTTTCCACCTGATTTAGAAGAGGTCCGACTCGGATATTACAGTCCTCGCGTCTACCCTTAGGGGCTCGCGACCTGAGCTGTAACATCCATGGCTTTCACATCGTCTGACCTTTGTGCGTGGGCCTTGTCAAGCTGCCATTGCCACAATGTACGTTGATCCACGGAGGCGGTTTCGTTAAGCAATTCAAAGTCCTCATCAGCCCGAGAACTCTCTCGCACTGCAGTTTCCAAATTCTTGCGAAGTGTTGGAACTAGAAGATGGAAGCAATCAACAAGCTTATTAGTACTAGCTAAAAGATTTAGCGGCGCACCTAGGTTCAACATTTTCTTCCAATTACTATCAGAGAGGAGAGCGTCAAGAACCTCTGCACGATGAGCCAAGGTCATGGTGGATGTAGTTCTTGCAGCCTCATTGAGAGTTGACCAGAGAGACTCCAAGATCTCGCCGGATGCCATCCCTGCACCCTTGATGTAGGTGAGTGCATAGCGAGCATAGCACGAATCTTGGTGTCCATGAACGTGGAAGAGCCCAATGCCGTAGACGAAGATGAGATCTTCGTTGAGCGCTAGGTACTTTCCTTCTTTCATACGTTTATGCAACTTGACGCTGTATTGGCAATTAATGTCATAGGCGAGGATAACGCGTCGGACTCCGTCGCTGCATGTGGATTGCAGAGCTTCAGAAAGGCCATAATCCATGTTGACCTGTCTGAGATAGCTCCTTCAGCTCCCCTAACGCAACGTATATCATGCGAATCTTACCTTTCGCCTTTCTGAAAATCAACTATTGAGCCGGGGCAGAAGCAACCGTGCCTCATGCACGCCCATGCCCCAATACCAGTGACATCGCATCCTTTGTGGACCTTTGACCTGTCTGCAATGGCGCGATGCTCGTGGCACGTTGGCATCTGGAGGCACAAGAGTCAATAAAACACTGCAGAGGATTCAGGTAATATTTACTTCTCTTTCGTCAACTGCTGTCGCAACATGTTTCTTGTAGCGCTCGGGGGCAACAACAAAGCTCTCCCCCGACTTCAGAGCGACATCACTCTGAGCTGGTTGGCTTCGATGGATGCAAGTAAAGTTACCATCCCCAACCAAGCTGCGTGTGTACTTCCAGTCTTCGCTATCCTCTTCCCAGTCATCAGGGAGGTTGATTCCTGGTTGAGGACACGCAGCGCAGAACAAAGCCATCTGGGCCTTTTGAGGAGCTTTACCAGTATGAGCACATCCAAATCGTTTTTGTTCTTTCAGGTTGCGCCATTGACGACCGGCTCGCCGAAGCTCTCTTGTGCGATCCTAACATCGACTTTAAATGACCAGGAGGAATGAGTCCCGTTCTAGTTACTCACAGGTACCACGCGAGGGAAGGAGTGGTTGGTAATTCGTCTTAACTTGGCGTAGTAGTGATATGTCGAAGTAAAACATTCCAATATTTCCATGGAGTAGTCGTCTAGAAGGCCGAACGTGAAGACTGTGCGTGGATGTTTGAAAGTCGAAGGATAGAATCCAAATCGAAGTAACTGGAGATCTTCCGATTCCCGGTCATCGCAGGTGCAGAAGTGAAAAGGTAGGTAATGTACACCGTTGGTGTGAACGACAGTCACGACTCTCCCTCCTTCAAAGGAGCGCCCAGGAGGCTTTGCGCCATAGGTAAAGTCGTCGTTGTTTGTCCAGTCCTTGGATTCGCTCTCTTGATCGTCGCCAGCCAAGGGTGGAGTTTCGCCGGAAGTGTGAGCACGGATTGTGCATCTAGAGGTAGGGCACAAGTTGACGGATATTCCGACCTTCCAGAGCCAGGAGGGAGCGAAGTGGTTCTTGCTCCAAACCTCCACACGATGAAGAGGAGATGACGAGTGCTGGGCTCGACAGCAAACTGTACAGACAGGTGCATGTCCCAGACAGTCCTTGCATCGCCAGAGCTTATCTATGGTTGTTTCGCTACAGATAGAGCATTTCATTCCAGAAGACGAGGCCTCCATGGCGAGAAGACGGTTAAGGTAGTCGTCCCTTTTACCCAGCCACTCAAGCATATAATCTTGAGAATTCTGCAAGTGTCGAACCAACGAGGTCATTAAGATTGCTGATTCATCAGGAGGAACACACTGCTACCTTCGAGCTTTTGGTAGTTGATTCAAATGTAAAGGGAACATATGTTCCTTCAGTTATCCAGTCACCCTCCTCATCTACTTCCTTCGCAGTGGTTGTTGGCTTTTTCTGGGGAGACACTTTCTTCGGCGATGCCAGTGCATGACCCAGCTTAACCTTCGAGCGCCGATTCACCTGAGCGGAGAACAGCTTTGCTCCCATACCTGACGCAATACCTTGCATACGACGACCAAAGCCCATTGTGGTGGTGGTAGTGGTGGTGGTTGAGAGGAAAGCTCGATACCGCCCCTGTCCTTGCCAGATTACAGCCGGATCACCCACATTTAGAGAGCGCGACGGATCACCTGACGAGGCAGGATCACTAATTTGGTAATGCAAAGTTCAGGTCTATCAGTCGTTGCTCGGGGCGGTTGCCCGTTTTCACCGTGCCAGTTCCACCACACCCTCCTTCTTCGGACGCGTACAGCCAGATAATCCCTTCCACCTCGCCTCTTCGCTCCTCCAATCATGTCTTCTGACTCAGATGGCTCTACCTGGGAGTTACAACCTGCTGAAAAGAGCCCCGACCCTAATGTCGAAAGACAGGAAAGCTATCACTTAACGGCGTCCATGGTCGCGTTACTCAAGGTTAAGCTGGACAAATACCAGCAATCGACGAACCCAACGAGAGAGAAGATATCAAATGAATGTGCGGATCAACTGCGCTCTGAGGTGGAGGAGATTGCTGGCAGGAGGCTAAGCAAAAAGAAAGGGGAGGATTTGAAGCAGGTTCGACAGTTACTCTGATCTATACTTAAGCTAAAACATCTTTCAAGGCTGTAAGGAGCTGGTTCCACCAGAACAGTACGTCGTATAGGGCACCAACCAAGAAGAAGACGTGGTCCATTCGATGGCATCCGCGACTGGTCTTTCAGAGCTCACGCTCTCGTGCGATCTTGTACCTTGCACGAGTTTTGGCTACAGGTGGAACCGAACCTTCTCTAAGAGCTCTCATTGACGATGAAGAACGATTCTTGGCCGAGGAAGATATTACAGCTGACTTACCATGGGGGGTTCTTGACGACGACGACGACGACGGAACTGGTGAAGGGGACCTATCCCCGGCTAAGAGGGTATTTGCGAAGTACCAGGTGGCTACTTCGCTACTCTGGACGGCGCTTATGGAGGATGAGAAGCAGGTCTACCACGACCTCGCTGAGAAGTGGAAGTCGGAACGTCCTCCCGTCGAGGAGCGTCAAAAGTGAGTATAATCCATTGAACTGTTGCATCCGACGCTTTCTTACACTGTGGCTTAGGCTTGCAGACAAGTACGCCTCGAGAAGATGCCTTGCTTTCGCCACAGATATGTTCAACGATCTTGACGCTCGAGTATACATTCTGCTGGCATATCAGACACCAAAGGGTGAATCTATAGCTGTCGAGGTCGACTTCAATGAAGCTGTAGGAGCAGGGAAGGCGTTTAAGCATCAGTACCGCAAACAGATTCAGGAAGGGGGGGTGCTGGAGCACTGGAGAGAGTACACAGGTGCTCAATTCGCAGCCGACACAAGCGATTCGTCAGCCAAAATAGTCAAGTCGCATAAGCGCCCACTGGCTGCAATGGCAATCAATGAGTATGGCGAACCTCAGCTTCCCGGGGTTGGCGCTGACCGTGACGGCGAATCACACGGCCTCTGGTTGGCACACGTACTGCGAAGCTTCCTCATTATGCACTATGGTAAGCTATTCCTAAGCTTCGTTTGGTTCAGATCTTACCTTTCCATTCAGCGTTGGCAATGGGTCTACCCGCGACCTCAAGACCGAAGGTCCCATGGAGGAATATCAACGAAAATGTCCGGAAGTTCATAACTATTGACTGTCTTCCCGACGACATCGCCTGTTCGCTGGACGATCCCAGTGGGATGAATCTCCCGAAGAAGGAGAAGCTATGGTTTCATTTATTGGAGCTTCAGCGAGCCAAAAAGCCTTTCGAGTTCCACTCCTATTATGTTGAGAAGACGGGGAGGTGGGAGCCCAGATCGCCTCGGAAGAAGCTCATCAGCTTTGACGATGTGGAAGAAATGGACTACGGCGAGCTTCGCCTTTCCAAGAAGTCGGAGAAGGGAAAGAAGAAGTCGCCTCACAAGCGTCGCTCCAAGAAATCAGCTCAAGAGCAATCAGGTACGCAACATTTACCCCCGACTGTCTAAGCTAACCAATCTCATAGACGCAGAATCAGATTCTTCCGCATCTGAGGCTCCAACCGCAAGGTCGAAGGGCAAAACAAAAAAGACGGTCTCGAAGACCGCTAAAGCACAAGGTAGAGTACTCATCATTAGATTCTGGATCAGTACTGACGATTATACTCTAATACAGCGGAGGTTATTCCACGCTCACGGAAGGAGGCGGAGAATAGTGGCAGCACACCTTCAGAGTCAGAAGCAGACTCTAGAAGGGCTTCTAGTGAAGCATCGGAAGACATCAGTGACCCTGATAAAGAGGCGGAAACTCAGAACACATCGGAGGGGCGAGGGTCGGAAGAGGAGGGCGGCGGAGTTTCACAAAATGGTTCGCAAAGCTCCAGCAGTAGCGACGAAGACGGGAAGCGGCGGGAGGTGAGCTCAGGAGGAAGAAGTGAGGAGGAAGAATCAGAAGCGGAGGATAGTGGCTCAGACAGCTGGCTGAGGACCGAGATCGTCCCTGACTCTGTACTCAGCCGCCGATCCCTAGCAACCAGCTTAGAGGTCTTAGGCGAAGACAGCGAGGAGGATGACCAGTTCATACGCCCACGCAGTACCAGTAAGTCTACGGGTAAGAGATCGTCTCCACGCAAATCAGCGAGATTGAAGAGCGGGTACCCACTGGAGGTTAGTGACGAGGAGGATGAGAGGGACGAGGGTGCGGACGAAATGCCTCAGATTCAACGACGAGGGAAGTCGAGGGTTCCTCAGCATGATACTGAAGAAGTGGTACCTGACGTGCGACGCAGCGGTCGTCAGAAAACCACTACGAAGCCTAACATACCCGTGACCGTTGCAACGCCGGCTCCTCCAAAGAAATCTGCAGCTTCGAGGAAAGCTCCTGCTACTTCGAAGAAGCCCCCGACCGCTGCAAAGAAATCATTGCCAACTCCAGGGAGTTCCAAGCCTACATCAAAGAAAAGGAATAGTGAGCCCCTTACCTCGAATCGTCCCACAAAAGCACAGAAGAAGACACCGGCGAGGAAAAGGAAGCGGACGTGATTTTGGAGTTTAGTGCATTAATTAGGCGTCTGTAGTCTTTTCATGTGCAATGAAATGGTGATAACGGATTGATAAAAGGAGTATAGACAGGAAGCAAAATAGCCAGTAAGAGTCAAGAACGAGGCTGCCTCGACAACCTAACACACCCAGCGGAAAATAAGATCCAGAAGGATCAATCGATCACAGCGCAAAAGGGAGAGCACGCTGAAAGGAATGTAAAACATCAGCTGGATAACAGGGCGTTAAACGGCAAAGAACGAGGCGTGAGAGGAGCGGAGAATAAGGGATCGAAGGAGTGTAATTCATAGAGTAAAGCTGGATGCAACTAGTCAAAAGGAGTCCTTAACTGTTCCAAAATGCGGGGAATAAGACACGCAAGAGCGGAGGTTAAGGAGCAGATGCTACCATGTCAAATAAACGAAAGTCTTCTATTGGACAAACAAAGATACCCTACTACAATATCAAAGGGCTCTAGTGAATACAACGAAACATGGGATTGAAGATAGCCACAGCCAACCGAAAGGATACCAAGTATTTCATTAACAATCTCGATAGGCGGAGAATAAGAGGGGAGGTGAGGCATTAGAGGAGCGAAGAATAAGTCGAAGGAACAAGAGTTAAAAGCAGCGCTAGAGCGATACTGCCTCGAAGAGTGAGACACAATGAGCTAGATGAGAGGCGAAATAGATCAGTTAGCCTCCTTTTCACCCTCCCTTTGCTGCTGCGTCGAAGGAGATGAAGAGCTTAGACTCTCCGAAGGCAAATTGACGAAGGCCCTCATCTGGGTTGAGATCGAATCTCCATGGGTGGACGAGGCACCAGCACTTAAACCGTAGTAACCAGATGGCATTCCCCCAGCGGACAAACCCGCAGAGGCATTGAAGGGTAGATAGAGGTCTGTCGGGGCGGCGGTGTGGAGAGTGCGTGTGGGATGAACGGTCAGATCCGTGGACGAGGATGGATGTGCTTGAGCCGGGAACGTGTGATCTGACGGTCCAGAAGCTGTTGGGAATGGTGTTCGAAGATGCGTTACAACCCCGTTAACGGCCTCGTTGTCTGACGAGGCTCCGGAAAGTAATGTCTGGGTCACAAGGGCGTTGATGGTATTGAGGTTGTTGCGGAGGAAGTCAATCTGGCCGGTGTGAGTGTTTAACTGGTATTGAAAGCCGTTGTGGTTCTCCGAATGACTTTGGTTGGACTCTGCTAGATCTCGCTGGACGGCCTGAGCATCGTGTATCCTGTTGAGGTTCTCAAGGTCGGATCCATCTGCACGACGAGTGAGGGCTTGAACCTGGCGTTGAAGCTCTTCGCGCTGATGGGAGTCGTGTCGTATGATCTGAAAGGTAGCAGCCATCTCGTTCAACAGATACTGCTGTTCGTTCTGGATGCGAAAGAGGCGAGCAAGGTCCAACGATGGATTTCCTGAGGGTGTGTCTCGATGGTTTCCGGGCGGGACACGCACCATTGCGGGAGTGCGCATCTCCGGGGACGAACGAGGGCTAGGCTAAAGACAAATGAGCGAGGGTTGATACCTAGATCATGAGGCAAACTTACTCGGATATTGTGCTCCTCACTTTCAGCTGTTTCTCGCCTCGAAGAGCTCGAAGAAGGTTGGTTCTCGTCAACATCCATAGCATCAGGAGATGAGCGGCTTTCTTGAGCGGAGCGACGCTGAGCAAGCGATCTCTTGCTGGTATCTGGTCGATAGCTCATAGCATCGGGGTCGTCGTCCTCCTCATCCCCGCTATCAGGGTTGCTGTCGTCGTCGGCAGCAGCATCCCCAAACATGCATTTGCACCTCTTCTTGCGACAGGCCTCGCAAGATCGTTGGTTGACCCGCATGCACAGGATCTTTTTGGTGGCACAGAAGGTACAGGGAGGGTTGGCCACGACTGGCGGAGGGAGAGGTTCACGGAATCGGGTGCGTTTAACAGCCTTGGGGTTCTCCTCAACCGCGTCCGAAGAATCAGGGCGTGAACGTTTGGCTGGAACATGGTCAGCCTTGTCCTTCGTCGCGTCATTCTGCTTCCCAACGCTTTCATCGTCATCATCCCCATCATCCTTGACCTCGCCCTTGACCACCTTAGATGCCTTCGCCTTCGCCTTCTTCGCCACCTTCAACCTTCACATTGGCCACTGAAGAACCACCCTTCCCTTTCCCATCCCCCTCGCTGTCATCACCACCTTCGAACTGGACCTTCTTCTTCAACTTCTTCGGCCGTTCTTCCTCTTCCTCCTCCTCCTCCTCCTCCTCCTCCTCCTCCTCCTCCTCGCCCTCTTTCTCCTTATCTTCGTCAACCGCCCGCATCTTCCCCTTGGACTTGGCGGATGTTTGTGGTATCGCTGTCCCCGCCGCTCTTTCTTGCTTTGCCTTTCGCGCTTCCCTTTCCCTGTAACTCCTTCTCCTTCTCCTCTTTCGCCTTCTCCTCTTTTGCCTTCGCCTCAGCCTTCGCCTTCTCCTCCTTCGCCTCCTTCGCCTTCTCTTCCTTCGATTTTGCTTTCACCTTCTCGTCTTTCACCTTCTCTTCCTTCTTCGCCTTCTCCTCTTTCGCCCTCTCGTCCTTCTTCGCCTTCTCCTTCGCAGCCGCCTTTGCCGCCTTCTCTTTCTCCTCCTTCACCTTCGCCTTCCCCTCCTTCGCCGCCTTCTCTTTCTCCTCCTTTGCCTTTGCCTTTGCTTCCTTTGCTTCCTTGCTTTCTCCTCCTTCTCCTTCTCCTCCTTCGCCTTCTCCCTCTCCTCCATCGCCTTCGCCTTCTCCTCCTTCGCCTTCTCCTCCTTCGCCTTCTCCTCCTTCGCTTTTGCCTTCGCTTCCTTCGCCTTGGCCTTGGCCTTTTCCTGTTCCTCCTTATCCTCTTTGGCCTTCACCTCTTTTGCCCTGGCCTTCTCCTTCGCGGATACCTTCTCCTTCGGACCCGCGATCTCCTTCTCCTTCTCCTCCCTCTCCTTCTCCTTCTTCTGCTTCTCCTCTTTAGCTTTCGCTTTTGCTGTCCCCTTCACAACCGGCTTCTCCTTCACAGGCACCTCCTCATTTCCCCCCTTGTCACCAACGTTCCCGTTCGCAATCTCCATTCCACCCTTCCCTTCCGTATCCTTTCCTTTCCCAGTCGCTTTCGCATTGCTGGTTTTGCTGCTGGTGGCTTCGGACCTTCGACTACGGGATCTGGAACCACGATCGCCACTGGAGCCTGTGCCTCCTGAGCCGATTCTTACCCCACCAACGTCCAGGATGCGAGAGCCAGGACTCCCAGTGAATATCTCATCCCTGAAAAACTCACGCGGGATGAGGTCGGGGTTCTTCCGAAGCTCACTACTATCCTTGATGTGGTTGAACCACTTCATGAAAGGAGTCCCAAGCTCGCCCTGATAGGCAAAGGATTCGTCATTGGCGAGGTCCATGATTTTACGCTATCGTTATCCGGTTAGATTCAAACATGAAAGAGGAGTCTGCCAGCACTCACAGAGAGCTTAACGAGCTTGACCTTGATAGGCAAGGCTTCTTCGTCGTCCTCAATTTCAGCGATTTCCCTGAAAGCCTCGTAGGCATTTTTGAGAGCGTTGATGAGCTCGTCGGATGGGAGGCGTTTGGGAGGCATGATCGAGTGGAGTTTTGAGTAGATTGCAAGAGTGGTAATGTATCTCGAGCGATTCGATGAAGGTTGGCGAAAGAAAATAAACTATCGGTGGGACTTAATCTGTTATCATATGTTTTAGGCTCCGCAACGTCCGCTCGGAAGGGCCAAGACGAACCGAGTCGCGCGTTTTTCTTCACGTCCTCGACAATGGCTGACCCGGAATACGATTCGGACAATTCGTGGGCTGGGAACGAGATCCTTCCTGGTAAAAGAGGTGAACCTGAGGATTTTTTGGAGTGGAAATACTTACTTGAACAACGAACAGACGAACAGGAAGCAGCGGGCAGTGACACAGAGTCTACGAAGCAGTCTACGGGGGAGAATGGCGAGAGCGACGAGGCCTCCAATGGGCAAGAGTCTCAGTCAGAAGCGCAGGGTCCCAGTGGAGACCAAATGGAGGTCGATCCTGAAAGCGATAGTGAGCATGGTGATGAAGTGGCCACAGGTGAGGAATTCTTACAGTCCAAGCTTGATTACAGCTCTAACTCGATCCAGAAAATAAATCAAACTCGACGGTGCTCGAGTTGGCACAGCTCCGTGCAAAGCTCGCCGCTCAGTACGATCGTTCCATCTCCGAACATTGTAAAAGCCTCCTCGTTCGCCAGACATTGGAACAGGCTGCTGTAAAGATTTCTTCGGTCCTCGAGATGCTGGAGAAGGAGGTTGGGGACGTTGGTGTCTCTCGCGGAAAGTAATGTATCGTCAACGCACCTATGCTTATTGAAGTACTTCGAACCTGTATACAAATCTTTTGAATTTGCAAGTCGAGGTGCGATCTCGTCAACTTATGTAGAGATCATGAGAGGGCTATATCGGTGCTTCGTCCTGCTGACGGCTGATTGTTGCTGCTGCACCATATATTCGTGTCGTCGAATGGCCTGTTGCGGCTGCAACAGACTTTGTGATAGCTAGTCGAAGCCGCATCGAGTCGTGATTGGCGCGATCCAATGTTGAAGATGAAGGGCTTTTGCTCGTTCAACTGTGTCTCCTTCAAGACACTCAATAGAATATCATTATTGACATTGAAAACACCTTACCAGAGCCTATAAACGAATGCTTAGACGAGGGTGTGCGACGTCTGTTCGATGCAGCCGCATCACGGTGCCACCTCGTCGTACATCCTGTTGCGGCTGCGACAGGCCTTCTGATAGCTCGTCGAAGCCGCATCGAGTCGTGATTGGCGCGATCCCGATGTTGAAGCTGTGGAACTTTTGCTCATTCAACTGTGTCTCCTTCAAGACAATCAATAGAATATCATTATTGACGTCGAAGACAACTTACCAGAGCCTATAAACGAATACTTAGACGAGGGTGTGCGACGTCTGTTCGATGCAGCGGCATCACAGTCCCATCTCTTCGTAAAGCCTGTTGCGGCTGCGACAGGCCTTGTGATAGCTCGTCGAAGCCGCGTCGAGTCGTGATTGGCGCGATCCCGATGTTGAAGCTGTGGGACTGCTGCTCGTTCAACTGTGTCTCCTTCAAGACAATCAATAGAATATCATTATTGACGTCGAAGACGACTTACCAGAGCCTTTAAACGAATGCTTCGACGAGGGTGTGAGACGTTTGTTCGATGCAGCTGCATCACGGTCCCATCTCGTCGTGTAACCTGGTGCGGCTGCGACAGACCTTGTGATAGCTGGCTGAAGCCGCATCGAGGTTCGATTGGCATTGTTGGCATGATGAGGCTGCGTCGAATCTTCTTGCCACCACGCTCACTTGCATCTGCCTAAAGATATTCATTTGAATATTGTCGTTGACAGTTCGCCGAAGCGTTTGAGCAACCACTTTGGTGCAAACAGACTGAGAGAGGGAGGGGGGAGGAAGGGAGGAGGGCGAGGAGAGAGAGGTCACGACGCTCACTTTCCCCAGCTTAACGACATTAGAGACGCTTGCCAGGCGTATATACGAAACCTTATGCTGAGCAGTGAGGGGCCTCAATGCAGCTGCGTCATACTCACGTATACGATGCAGCTCCGTCGGGCTGTGATTAGCTGGCTGGGACTGCGTCGAGGTTTGAATGGTACGATTGACATGTTGAGGCTGCGTCAAACCTCTCTGTGCTTGCTCGTGTCTACCTAATGATGGTTCATTAGAGCATCGTCATTTTAGTAAAGTCAACTTACCCAAATCGCTAAACGAACGATTTTTGAGGACTTCTTGATGCAGCCGCATCAGGATCTTCGATCCGCGCAGGAGATGTTGCGGCTGGAGGCATGCGTGATTGTCTGTTTGAAGCCGCATCGTGGTGCGACTGGCCCAACCATTGGTTAGTGCGTCGCTGCACCATAGGGATCAGACTGTAGCACAGGTGAAGAGGCTCTCTCCGGCGGAATGCGGACACCTGCAGCCCCATCATGTCCGTATCTTCGCATTCCATGCTGCGGCTGTCAGGATTGGTTAAGTTCCGTTTGAAAGTTAATAGCGAGAAACTCTACCATGATGCGTCGAAGGCTGAGTGCTTGTGTTTGTAGCTGACGCAGCTCCTCCAGTATCATCGAGTAGCGATCAAGTGTTGCGTCTTTGGATCGCCTATGGAGGGTGTTCGGAAAGGTATTCATCACGTCGCAAGAGCGAGTACCCCACACACCTTGAGCCAAGATGATAATCTAGTGGCTCAACCCAGTGCAGCTTCATCACCCTGAACAGGTCCATTCGTCGTAAGGCGGCATCTGCTGTCAATGAAAGCATTGGCCATGGAGCGGCTTCAAAGGAAAGCAAAGACCGGTAGGGTCCGTGAAAGAGCTTGCCGATGCTTCTTTCTTGATTAAGCGAAACCAGGGTAAATCTCTGTACTGTTGATCGGAGAGCTTCACCACCCACATCATATTCCGCCAACTTGGTGCAGCTGCAACCTGATTAGCGCAACTGTATGGGGGCGATGGGCTGTTTGTAGGGATACATATGGTATAAGGTATAACATCACATAGAAATGCATAACTATTATACCTATAATAGTCAGGAACAGAGTGCAGCTGCAACAGTTGATATGAGCATTGGGCGAGACGCGGCTGTCACCGTCCTGCCATCAATGATGGGGATTATGCACATATTGCTCTGCCATGTAGTATGAGTAGAGGTAGCGGAGTATTGTGCGGGATGAATAGAATGATCATGAATCCAATGCAATTGTGGCGTTGTCGTCCAAGGCTAAAGCCGCATTAGGAAGTTTTCCGTCAGGGTTGGGTGTGCTGGTAGTCCGGTGAAGAGAACTCGACGATTGTGAAGCCGATCTCAGACTTTGGAAGTCCTTACACTGGGTGAGGTGTGAGATATCTGTTGGTGCCATTGATTCGTTATCCATGAAGGTGCTGGGAGGTAGCGTACAGCACGCCAAAGCTGTAAGCACCCTCCTTCAGTTCGATCATTCGCCCGCAGACCACCCTCTTCCGAACAGGCTGGCCATTGTCCGCCTCCCCCTTCTCCAGGTGGGCGGTGTTGACGCTGCCTAGTAGTACGTGAATGCGGTGGGGTCTCGAAGAGGTCAAAATCCCCAATGGGATGGACCCCTGTTGTCGATTCCGCTGGCTTACCCTTCAATAGACAGTGCTGGTGCAGTTCTTCGTGATCTTGGAGATATGAGGGGCAGCTGCCTCACAGATCCGTGGGCGCCGTGGTAATTGCGGGACTTCTCCATAAAACCAGCGTCAAACTCTTCAAATGGGGTGGCGGTGAACGCTGAGAAGGGAGGAGAACCTTCAAGAATGTAACTCACCGGTGAACGAGCGCTTCCGCCAAGACTGCGAGGTTCGATATTGTCACAAGGTGCCAGTAGAGTCCAAACAGCCAAAGGGAGGGTTCTTCTCTTCCTCGACATATAGCTGTTGTTGGAAACAGAAGGTGCATTCCGATTCAGCGAGGTTATTCTCGAGCGCACTGAAAACATCACTAGCCAAGGCTTCGATGGCTTCGGAAGGCTTCCTTGACGAGGCTGAGACTGCTCGGTTGTTAGCTTTCAGATCTTATGGAATTTGGATGGACACGTACTAAAGGAAGTGGTCTTTCTCCTTCGTATTCTTCTAGTCGTGATGGCATTTGCCAAGACCAGCCGCATCTCAAGCGATGGAAAGTCTGTTTTGCGAAATCGTTCATCTTCCTCTTGCCACTCCTGCAGGTGACCGTCCCTCTTAAGATGCATGTTTTTGGCGGTTCCTGGCGAAAAGTGTATGCCGCAAGACGGCTTGGATTTCGTCGACTGGAGAGATACATACATGGAGGATGGGACAATGGCGAGTACAAACAGGTTGAGAGCGCCAGCACAAGATGTGTGAACCAGCATAGCTGAAGCCAATCATGAAGGTGGAGAGAGGGGTGCAAAGGGACAGAGAGTTTGTGAACACAGTGGCTTGCTGTTGATACCTCGGATAAGGGTGGTGATAGCCGTCCGCCTGGTCGAAATCGGATGCCAGGTAGTCCCATGCTAGGTTATCGCCGCTAGCGGCGGGACGAAGGGGCAGTGGCAGAGCCTTCATTACCGAGATCTAAACATCTGGAGGTCAGTACGAATGAGTTCAGACAAGACCAATCCACTCACCAGCTTGCCACCCTCATCACAATCAACTCCGGTGGATGTGCGTCTCTGCATCTATTGAAAGGGATCCGATACCCGAGGATGATGCGTACACTTTCAACCCGACTTATGACCAGAGTCCCGTATACTGGATCCGAGTTAAGACGCTCTCGCAATGCAGGCCCTAGGGAGAGGGACGGTTTGGCTGAACAGCAAGGGTGGTGGAGGCTGCCGCACTCGTCTGACCCTGTGAAAGTTGTCTTAGGCGTTGGGGTGTGGTTTCTTTCCTTCGCTCAAAAGAGGCGGGATTAGAAGGACAACAAGGTTCGTGCGTTAACCATAGCTATAGATAATTAGGACCGTTGGAGGGAATTAAGGACTAAAGACACACCTTTATTAGACCGAGTATCCAATCCATCCCCACCATGTCAAATCCTCATCCAGCGGCTAATAAGCCTAGAGGTTTTGAATATCCGAATCACCCAATTCACGTGAAGTTTCTTATCGTTGTCTTCACCAACCTTGTCCTCGCTGTCGTTGTCGTTGTTGTCGTTGTCATCTTCGTTATCAAAACCCTGGCGAGCGACAACGGATCCACAGGTTAATAGGTATTTGGATAATGATATGTATGGAATGCGAAGGTTATATACAGATGCGGAGGTCACGACCAAGACGAGGAATGAAGTAATACGGGCAGAGAAAAAAGAGACGGAAGTAGCAGAAAGCCGAAGGGATGAGGATAGTGATGAGGATATATTAGTGCACAACAGCCAGGCCGTCCAAACAAGACAGAAAAAAAAGGCTTCAAGCTCCCTTAACAGAGCGGCTCCAACGCGGTGAGATTCTGAGCGATAAGCGGCCAAATTTGCGCATACTCTGGTGAGGAATAATATCGGGTCAGGAACACACAATGAATCAAAGCCTTCGAATGTACCTTGACTCCAGTTCCTCATGCCATCCTCCGCAGCTGTGCGCTGATTCCTATTGAGCAGTTCCAAGTGATCCATGATCCAGACACCTGGACCGAAAACAGCGTCCCTCTGTGACCGCATGCCTGTGAGGACCCGACTGGTAGTCCTATGCAATTCAAGAGCAGTGTGGTAGACCATCATTGCATACGCGTGCTGCTGCACAAGACTGTGGATGTGCATTGGCTCCATGGAACAAATCTGGCGGGCTGTTGAGGGCTGTACCTCAGCCCGAGCTAATGTCCCTACATCGTCGTAATGTCGACTGGCTTCAGCGCAAAGCGAGTAGTCCAGGTGTGTCGTGGTTTCTGCACACGGTGGCTTGTAAGAACCGAAGGATGCTCGAGAGGGCTCCCAATATGCCTGGCTCTGTCGTAAAATGTGGTCAATGGGCGACTTGAGCAACGAAAAACAAAACTTACAGAGGAACTTGGCCAACTTTCCCAATTCTGTGCTTCTTGCCCTTGATCCCGAAGGCGCTGGAGGAGGATTGGCGTAAGAGGTGCGGGATGATGAAGGTTTCCGTGAGGAGCATGGGTTGCAGTCGACATCTTGACCAGGTGAGAGAGGGGCAGAGGGGACAAGGGTTTCACCAGAGGCTGAGAAATGACTTCGAAGACAACCAAAGGTTTCGCGGTTAGAATGCCATGGAAGCCCACCGATGATTGATTTGTCATGCATAGCCTAATTGGGCAGCGTTCAAGATTCTCATTCACTGGGCGTCGGGGGGGATTGTGAGGGGATAGAAGAGGCACCGTCCTGGGTTGCAATCCGGACAAGATTGTGGCCGCAGGCTGCGAAGCTCAGAGCGACTACGAAGAAAAGTGCCTGAAAACTCAAAAATCAGGAGGGCAGAGATCCATCAACGGGTCGGCACTTGGTCATACCAGGCAATCCCCAAGATAGCTAGAAATACCCACATAACATCCAGAAACGCTCTCCCGCGCCTCCTTGATCTCGCCAGCCTATACGAAAAGGAGTCGATTTTGAGGAGGAGCCTGAGAAGATCAAGGGGGAGGGCAACTTGCAATGGTGGGCCCGGGGGCGTAGGTGTGCATGGGGGTAGCGGATGGAAACAGTGATAGAAGCCCGGTTGTACCGATCTGTAGACGAATTGGTCTGATTTTAACTTTTACTGCATCATGATGGTCTCTCTAGGTGATTGACTCAGGCTGTGCCTTGCTGCTTGAAAACCTTCGCTTTTCGGGCTCCCAGGTACATCTTAACCGGACGCATGTGTGGCTGCTTATTGCTTTGCAAACCCAGGAGATCTCACGCCAGCAGTCTGGTGCAAAGTCAGTGGTATATGTGATCATTCGCCGATCAGAATTGTAAGAAGCACCAGATTGAATATACTCCGAGTGTCGAGTGTAGTCATGTATGTCAGACGAGGTCAGATGCCTCCGCTGTAGCAACATGAAGGTCGCTGTAATATTGCACCCCTGACTTCTGTTTGAGTTCTTATGTCGAGCAGCACCATACTTAGACGTCACATGGAAATTTCTTTTCTATCAAACACCATCTTGGACTCGTCGTCTATACAGAACACCATTTGCCTTCACGATTGAAGTTTTTGGACGCGACGATCTTCGACGGTCAACTGAGGGTCCACGTGAATTCGATAGCCTCTACCGACATTGACTCATCGGCAGTTTAGTAGTGACTGTACTCCCACTCAGGCATGGGCTGGCTGTAGCACGGCTACATCATACGCACGCGAATCCTCCTCAGGGAATCTAAAGTATGTGATCTAACTTTCAATGGTACCCGAGAGGCATTTTCTGTTGACGTTCTGCCGACGTTCCAGTGCGACCGTCCACCTATGATTTGGATGGTTTGCGAAGAACTGATTCCCTACCATGAGGAGAGATTGGGAACCTTGGCGTATAGTATGGATCGTACCTAGTTCCAGGCTCTATCCTGGGATTACACGGAGATCTCACAGAGAGTTCGCCGTCTCACAATTGGAATCAGTTAAAGCCACCCAACGTCAGAGAAGGTTCAATGTGGACAGGCATCATGGAAAGAAGGCTGAACACCTTTACGCGATAGCGCCTGCCCCTCCTGTAAACAACGATTCGGACTCCCCGGGTGAAAAGCGACAGAGTTCAGCATTAACCTTTCTCAGTAACCTTACAATAGCCAATGGCAATGAGGGCTCAACAGAGTTCCACTGCCGTTATGCTGAGGCTGGTAATGAGGTTCAGGGGCTCCGCTTCTCTTCTTGTGCCATACTACCGTGGTGCAGACACCCTAGGTTAGTGATCGGTACTACCATAGTACCCAACCACTTCGTAAACTCATGAGCTCTACACTTCTAATTCGGACCATGTCGAGGTTTCCTCAATAATTCTGCTTTTGGCATCCATCTGCCTCACCTGAATAGTTCAAGCGGCCCAGGTGAACGAGTCTGGAACTTGAGGCAGCAGGGATTCTTGTGGCTACGACGTGATTCCGTGAAGTGTGATGAAGGATAAATAAATGAAAAGGGTCATCAGAGAGGATTCATTACCACAATTTCTGCACAGAACGCTGTACATGATCACATTGCTTCTACTACATATGGGCTCAAATGTCCAATAACTGCCACCGGCTTTTGAAGTTCGAGCCATTCCGACTTGGCACCTCCGCGCGTTCAAATTAGGCCCCGTACTCCCTGCTTCGGTAGGAAATTAGAGGTTATTTCAAAGGCTGTAAGCGATGGATAGAGCTCAAAAGCCTGGGATAAACCTTGGCCTTCATCTTGGGACCCTTCGGTCTGGGATGACAGATAACGAGAAGTCCTCGAATGAGTTGAAGAACCAGGCTCAAAATAGATTTCGTGGTTGTAACGTTCAACGAACTTTATGTCCCTGAACTTCTCTCATTAATATCATAAAGGCAGGCAGGCTCCATGGATTGGGTAGATGTCTGCTGTCTGCTGATCTGATAATCGATGTGCTACTTCCCACTGGTAAGGCCCGAGCCTTTATCTCCCGTTCGGGCTCTACGCCCTATGTTCGAGACTGTTTTGAAAGCGGGATTGAGCGGAGCAATGGCGGTCCAAAACCTTAGGGTCTGTTACATGTAACAAGCACCGATGCTTCGACGAGTTCGTAAGCTACACTGCTGTCTGGCGAAGACTCAGGATCTCTCTGAGAGGAATCCTCACGGGATTATACACTCAACCGCGTGTCCCTGTTGCCACTTTAAAAAGGGAACAAGCAGCGTGCGTTGGTTTCATCCAGCATCTGTTCTTCATCCCATCCCATCCCATCCTTTCCTTGGGGTCATATTGACGCTCCGAGCAATGTTCAATAGTAGCTTTGGAAATGAGCGAGACACCCGCAGGCGGTCTCAGGACTCAGATCCTGACTTTCTAGATTCTCTCAATCCCAGCGAGTTGCGAATCGTGAACTCACCTGCCCCTCATGGAATGTATCACACCGGAGCGATGCAGGGAGAGGGATTTTCAGCTCCTGGAGATCACCCTCCTTGCTACTCGCAAAGTTCGCATTACCATGGCCACAGCTCTGCACAAGAGCGCTACGCTCGCACCGGAGCGAGACGCCAAGGTGATATAGCGACCGATCGATGGGACGACTTTAGCCACTCTTTCTCAAACAACTTGCGCTCTCAGTCGGGGTGAGTGTTTTAACCTCCTCTCAATCCCTTGAAAACTGAACGAGCTCCTTGCCGCTTTCTAGAGGCCCCCAAATCGCCCCAGGCAACGCCAACTATCACCATACAGCTCCGTGGGTCCCCAATTGGTACGTCGTTTCATAGATTTCATGCCTCTCAACCTGAGTTTCAATGGCCTCTACATCTCAAGGTTCGCTGGTGGGTCTCAGAGTGGCACAGGAAGCTCTGGGAGAGCTGCCATCCCCTTACGATCAAGCTACTCGGCCCCTCCCCTCGACCAAGCCCCCATTGTGCACGGTATCATGCGGGAAGGACTGGGCCGGGACAGTACACCTTCTCCTAGCAGCGTCGTCAGCCCTGGAACTGGGCAATCGAAAAGCGGTGGGGGCCTCAAGGGCATCACAGGCCTCTTTCGCAGATCGCCAGCCAATTCTTCGAGTTCTAACACACCAGCATCCACATCAACCACGAGCGGAGGTCCCCCCACGCAAGCTCCTATTTCCTCAAAGGGAAAAGCTCGACACGTTCCCTCCCCAAGACCCCTACCGGATCCTAGATTCGCTAGGCACTCGACATTGAAGTCTTTCGAAATCCTGCCATATATGGCGCACTTCCCAATGATAACTCGAAACCCAGCCACGTCTCATCCACCTTCCTGTTTGGTATCCTTCCTGTAAGTTTATGTCCCGAATATGTTCTTTTAATTCCATTACTCAAGTTCGCCGTCAAAACTATGCAGGGGTCGGTGTCAGACTCCGGCCAGTGCTGAAGACGGTTGCCGGGAATTGTTCCATCTCCGTGCCCATATAGATCGGAAACTTGAACCGCACTACATTCTCAACCGTCCGCGACCAACATCGGAACAGCGCAGGCTTATCAGGGCCACTATCCGAGCCGATGAGCTGAAGTCGATCAACCTCGTCACATACGAGCAAGAGGTTGACCCCGACTCGGGTTGGCATCGAAATGCAGAGGGCATCCCTCACAATTCTGATGGACAATGCTTGATCTCCATGATGTAAGTCGATTCGCAACTTTCCTGCTAGGGTTTGAGCTGAGTTCTACATTCAATAGGGGTCTCTGTGTCGACCCAGATTGCCCAGATTTACGATGGTACGGCTTTATTGCTTGGTATAACCCTAGTCATGAGATCGCTTCCGCGCACACTCGCCGACAACAAGCTGCCCAAGCGTCTTAGACTGGACATGAAGAAAAGAGATTAGCACCCGATGGTATGATTTGAACATCTTGATTACAGAACCAGGCTGCCACCGTTGCGAGTGGCAGAGTCCTGCTCCGTTGTATGTGCCTTTCCAGTGTAACATCATCCAGCCGTGTTTATATCAATTCTATGTACACTATCTCTCAGTAGGCGAACCTCGATTACAGCATGACTACGGCATCGATCATAAAGGATGAAAATAAGATAGATACTCAGCTTTAACAGTCGGGAATGCGACGTCGACGTGGTTTTCGATGGCTCCAAGGGCGATGACAATACGGACGTTCGCTGCTGCGGGTAGCGAATCCGATCTGGAAATGGTGAGTTTGAGGAGTGGCAGACGGTGAATAGTGCAATGGAGTAGCCAATGGTGGTGATGGGCGGCGCCAATTGGGAAATTTGGTGCCTAAACGAGGCGACGAGGGATGAGACCATGAGGCACGGCGACGTGCGGGTACTGAAGACGGTCGAGATATGGCAGCGGTCGAGGGGCCACTGAGTGGAGTGGTTGTGGCGAGTACAGTGGAAAGGGGGCGATGATACCAGCGGGGACCGTTCCGAAGGGTCGGCTGAGGTCATCGAATTCGCGCTTGAGCGATTCGCAAGGCTAGTCGCCTTCATGACATCACCGCGCAGTACCTCGGCGAGGCGCTCGAGGCTCTCCATCCGTTCCAGGGGCTCCTGGAGGGTCTGTGAGAGAGCGGGGGTTTCGCAGACGCTCCCCCTCATTTCCTCCTCCGCCGTGTCCAACCGTTGGGAGAGCTTTCCGACGTTGTTGTTGACGCTGGAAACACTCCCTTCAATTCCTCCGCCAGGGTGAGTAGATGCTGGCGGTGGTGCTCGTTCATTTGTGTGATGACTCCTCTGGCCATCTTGCGCCACCGGAGAACCCTGGACAGAAATAAGCCCTAGCCCTAGCTGAAGATAGGTAGGCTGGGTCGTTGACAGCCCGTGCAGTGTCGAGGGCGGTGTCGTGGTCCACCTCGTCGATAGCCAAGTGTGCAGGATCCAAGGCTTGGGTATGATCCACGTTTCTCCTCTCTCACTCAACCAGCCTCTCCCATCCTCTGTCAGGCTGTCCATGCAAGTATCGTAGACCAAGAGGAGGCTTGCATCGGCGACCCTGCTGTAGACGTTGACAGCTTCATGTACTAGGTAGTCGGCGGGGAATGGCGTGGTGTCATAGTCAGCCATATGTGTAGTGGCCACTGGCCATGGATAGAGCGATGATAGGACGGCGTGATGAGCTGTAAACATCGGGGTGGTCCCGGAAGAGTGCGAAGTAGAAAAGGAGTTTTCTGGACACTGAAGAATATGTAAGATATGGCACGTCCTTGATACCTCAGATCACACGAGACATCAGTGAGACCCAGTTATATTGGGGAAACAAGGATATCGACGACCGAACCAGGTGGGATAGGGATAGCATCAGGGATAAGGAGGAACGCGACGGCGCGCGACGGCAGCCTCGCGATAAAGCAAAGGCAAATAGCCCCTATCGGGGTCTCGAAACAGCAATCTCTTAAACTGGGGCGGCTGTGTCATAGCAAAAGCCCTCTGCCAAATGATAGACAACAGGTAACGTTCAATGTTCATACACAATCATTGCGGGGAGTAATGTACATGTAGTTTAATGCTTTCGTTGGGCAAGAACTCATCAAAATTTGAACTTCGCGCGGTGGATGGTAGGGTGAAGATTCAAAGCCATCTTGAACAGCTCGTGAGGGGTCAAACGGTGAAGGGAGATGTTGGGATCTGGCATGGCCAGTTCGAGGTTTTCCGAGTATATGTTGAGGGTGGCGGGCTACTAGGTGGGGCACGTCAAGAACTTGCGGAATAATGGGAGCTTCGGAGTCTTCACGGTGCAGCGGGACAACAATGATCTGTTCGACGTAGGGCAGCGAGTCCACCAGCTTGGTTAGATCTTGGTCTCCATTGGCCCAAATGACGAGCGTTTCTGTCAGGTGTGGCCTGTTCTTCTCCATAAACCTTGGTACTCCTGAAATGTCCGATTGTGGAATCGAAAGTAGCTCAAGGCTGGGACAAATAGAACAGCCGAGGAAGCGTGGGTCGGAGTCGGACGCCGTTAAATGAGTGAGGGAGCCAAAGGTGGCGCACGTCACGGCTGTGATCTCTCCAACTGAAAATTGGACCTCCTGAAGGAAGAGATGCCTGAGTCGAGGCAACGCGGAGGCGAGGCAGAGCCATTCCGATGTTTTGTTGATTGTGAGATATTCGAGGTGGAGAGAGCCTAATGTTGAATGGGAGGGTACCCACTGGGTAAAGGACCAGGCATCTGGCGAATCATCGTAGAGAAAGAGATGCTCAAGTTCGGGATGGGTGTCGGTTAGGGAGAATTGCTGCGGGCGAGCTATGTCCAGGGGGAGGGCATGAGGGTATACTGCATTTGCCCAGGCAAAGCCCAGTTTGAGGCGGCCTTGGCCGGATTGACAAAGGCAGTCGATGTTTTGGAGGATTGAACCACCTAGGAAGAGGTCGTCGATCTTGACACCAGAGTCCGCCAGGGCTTTGAACAGGGCAACGTCGATGTTCTCATCAAGCTCTTCTTCGCCCCAATTCAGCCACTGGCTGTATCGACCGCACTTAAGACCCGTGTGCACCACAAGGCGGAGAGGGCTTTTGCCCATATTCTTCATGACCTCCAGTAGTCGGGTAGGGCAGTCATCCAGTAGGTGCAAGTCAAAGCAGACGTTGGACCATAGCGACTTGAGGGCCCGGGAGTGGACGATGTTACGAAACCTCCTTGAGGTAGAGGCGAGGTTTGCAAGCACCGTTCGACACTTGTGTGTTAACGGGATCTCTACGCAGTTGAAGATGATCATGGATATGACTTCTGTGGGGAGTTCTCTCGCAACGCTTCCAGCTCGTCCAACAACGTTGAGAGCCTCGTGGATGCGTTCTTCGTGGGCGCTGATCCTTAAGAGCTCTTCATAAAGTTTCGCTACACGTCTTTGCAGGCATTCTTTTTCGTCGCGAGCCTCAGCGCTCTGCGCTGACAGAACCGCAGACATCGAGGTCAGGTGGTCCATATCTTGTTGCCAGGCAGGTCGGGTTGCCGCTTCAAGAGGGTCATTGCAGACGGCATAAAGATCGAGTCGTTTGAGGTCTACTGGAATGTCCATTCTGAGACACGCTATTCTGTTTGCTGTAGTCATCAGCACCTGTTAAGCACATGAGTCCTGAGACAAACCTTCAACGGTAATGGGGAAAAGGCTGAGAGAGAGCTGCAACCCTTTCTGTCGAATCCGAGCTCTCGTTGAATGATGACAAATCGCACCGTCCCAATTTGGATCATTCAAGGGCAATGTTTGCCTCAGCTATATACCATGCAACAGAAACCATGGGTATATTCTCCCTGGTCCACTGAAATTTCTTGCAAGTTCACTAAATGTATTCTTGGTCCACGGGCGCTTCCTTAGATATAGGGGCCCGGGGGTTTGATCATCAATGCAAGTTGATCCGGTCTATGAGGTCACCTTCTCATTCCAGCTGCAAGGCAAGATCGTAGTGATCAAATGGGGCCTTTAGCCCGTATTATTAGATATTGTGGATGCTAGTAGACAACAATGCGAGTCTAAGGTCACAGCAGCCTGTGCAGTGGGTTGGCCTGCCAATCCCTCTTCCTGGGATGCTTGCTTCATTGATTGCAGAGGGGAAGTAAGGGGAGAGGAAGCAAGGTGTGGGAGGCCCAGCGTATTGGAATCACCCCTCTTCCTCCAAAGGGTCTTCGAACGCCCTCCTTGTACCAGAAAGAAGCTCATCCACTGTACTCCAGAGACGTAGCCCCCCTCTTCCACCTCAACTTCTTATCTTCGATCGCCCGCCAGTAGGCCTCTTTGTTGTTGATAAGTAGCTGTGTCTCTGTTTGAAACCCATTGTCAACAAAGCGAAAGATACCCCCTGCCGAGAACTGGGTAAACGAAACCCTCACTTCGCCTTCCTGAACAGGAGTGTTGGCATGGGTGAGCGTTGCGGAAGGAATGAGAATGAGGGACCCAGCAGGGAACTCGATGGCCACCTTGAGATCAGGGAGCACAAGGTGCCCTCCCTTGGTTGGATCGAACTGCCCAAGCGCTTGTATGGCACACCATCCAAACGGCGAGTTCATGCAATCACGGTGAGGAAAGGTGGTGACCTGGGGGCCAAAGTTAAATGCGGCGGCGGCAAATACACTTCTGGCAAAGTTCCGTTGGAGCTCCGGCATTCTGTTGAGGAGGGATGAGAACCGGCTGTGATAATATTGGTAGGTATTTGGTGCAAACATGGAGAACGAGGCTTAGGGGGGTGAGAATACTGAACTCGATACAAAAGAAGCAGCATACCGCTTGCGTAGTGGGCTAAGCGAACGATGGCAGGGTTGTTGATGAGACCCTGCAGAATGGCACGGTATTCATCCTTGTTGTCGAGGTTCTGGGCTGCCTTCTGGCCTTGGCCATACGAAATTCCGACGTTGAGGGCAGGAAAATGGCCTCGTCGATGGAGCCAGTCTTCCAGGTTGAAGCCACATGCAGCTCGTGCATGCTCCATAGCCTCAAACGCATCCTCAACTGCCTTGTCAAAGCTTGCATCAGATGGACGGCTGACACAGGCTGCAAATATCTTGGAGGTGACGGGATCCACGAAAACCTTGTTCGACCTGTGGCAAAGGTCAGTACAGTACAACAGCTATTGCTAAGCAGAAGCCACTCACATGCCATCCCATGCCTCCACCGTATAGCCTTGTTCCAGTAGTGAAGATAGGGACATAGTCACGGCTTCACTCAACCCCTGAGGTTCCGGTTTGGCCTGATACCCACACGAGGATGCGGGAAGATTGTCGAAGTCGAAGTCTACGGCGATCGCAACTGGCTCAGCTAACGAGACATACTTCTTGTACGTAGAAGGCCGTGCCTGGTGACCATGCTCACGAAACCCCTGTGCGCGCTCGGCCTGTTGCTTAGCAATCTTCCTCGCCTTGTTCTTCTTCGTCCTCTTGCTTCCCTCCCCTGGCGCCGAGTGGGCTGGGGGATCCAATTTTTGGGTTGAGGCCTTTCGACGCTTTTTCGACTTTTTGGCCTTTCCCTCGGCCTGGGGTGCTACCAGCCGTTCTACAGCTCCCACCTGCCCCTCCTGGCCCGTAGGTACTGCCTCCCCACGCACGGCGGAGTCGCCTGTAAACAGTGCAGGGCCCGAACAACTCGGAGGATCGCCGTCACCGCTAGGGGTGGGGATGCTTGCATCTAGGCTAGCCTCACGTTTTCGTTCGTTGGACAGACCACCAGGCTCGAGGTGGGAGTCATGGTCAAGCTCAACGGCACAGCGAAGAAGTGTGCTGATGGAGAATGAGGGTGGAAGCTTTGCGGTGAGGGTGCCGAACGAAAAAAGTGATGCAAGCCCAGAGCGTGTTGAAGAACGCGTCACGCGCTAGTCTGGTCAGCAGCGTACTGGAGATATGATGAGGGGAACTTACTGGTGGATCATACTGACCTGTCATCGATCGAGATGCGTTATGTGCTTGGTGACAGCAAGCCAGCAGTAGCGGTGGGTTGGCGGTTGGTTGGAGCTTGAAGGTAGGGTGGCAGGGGCGAGGGTCTTATGCGCTGTTCAACACGTCCACGACCCTTTGTGTAGGTCAGCTTTCGACGTTGGCCAGGCAGGCCTGTAGGTTGATTGGAATGGCCACTCAGAAGAGGCGGACCAGGTTGCTAGGCGCATCACTTGGTGAACAGCGCGTTCATAACATGAGCAAACAATAACTCTGCTGCCGCGATGTTGACACTTGATTATAATAGGGGCTCATAGGCGTATCCAATTATCAGGCACAAAGGCCATAACAAACACAGTTGGGTCGAGGGCGGGCCGAGCAAAGAGTCAGGAAATCAGTTGGCGCGGTATGACTTGAAGGCATGTACAAAACAGTAGCATTAGCCTAAAATGACCTTTAATTGAGAGGGAGGGCTGGGCGAGCACAAGGTCCGTTCCAAGTTGGAACGCTGCCAAGCAACGGTTGACGCTGGGGGTTGTCACCGGGGATTGTGAGTAGAATGGGGTATAGCCTGAGTCCACTACTACCCACGCTTCGGCCAACACATTGGCTATGGCTGCTTCTGAGGGAATCTGTGTTGATGTATCTGTTCATTGTCACCAGTTCAGCAGGTTTCATGAACCAGTGTGGAAGTAGCATACAGGTTCACAAGCCACTGAGCCTCTCCCAGCCGATCGGCATCGTACTTGCGCACGATGTGGCAAGAGCATTGGATGGCCTCACAATGAACAAATGTGCATCCTCGCAGTAGTCGTGGTAAGGACAGGCGTAGCCTCCACGCAGCTGCGACATCTGAGCCTCCCATCAAAAGGAAGGGAAAGGAGTAAAAATCTAAACCAACGGAGCTGTGAAGATACGGCAGCACAACGCTTGGTAGGCCAATCGAGTAGTACCCTCGCTGAAAGACGACGTCTTCGGAGGCACCGTAATCGCGTGGATCTATGCTTGCTGGAACGCTGTGACACATCGTAGGGACAGTGCGGTCAAGTTCCCTATTGTCTCCTTCCGCTTCGGTCGCCGTCGCACCGGTTATCTGAGGATGAAGGCAGAGTTGAAGGGCATCGAAACAATTGGAATGGGTTAGCTCTGCGGTCACTTCGAGACAAAGTTCGGACTTACCAGGTCTTGCACGGGGACGACACGTTCTAAAACCCCCAGGCAAACCGTGTTCATGAAGAGAGTTTCGAGAGGATCAACGGCTTGGAATCCATTGGGATCCATGGCACGATAGGATGCAGGGGCAAGGGGGGGGGGGGCTAAGTAGACTAGGTGGATACTTCGACTATTTAAATCAAAAACGAGAGGCACATACCACAGCCTACAGGGCAAGGATCAAGGGTCTGCTGATGTCCCTGTATCTCGTTGCCGAACGCGATGTCCAACGATTCCTCAACTTTCGCGGTGCTATCTGCATCGCGAGCTGCGATAAGGGACAGAATGAGAACAAGCCAATTCAGCTCGAGAAGATGCGTTTGTCAAAACGTACTGGGGAGGGACTCGACAAAAGACTCCTGACTGGGCTGGATTCCTCGACCTTTACTCTGGTGGGAGTATCAAGGACAACGGGGGAAAGGCACTAGATGGCAAAAGATCATCTTGTACTAACTTCGTGTTTTACCATGACGGGTATGACACCACGCTTGTCTTAGCGCTTCTTCCCACCCACTATATATGGTATATCCCCCGAGGCACATGACCATAGGACAAAAGCCAACGGTCATGTGATGCCTGGGAGTTTTGATCCCTTGGCAGTTCAACGCGATGCCTCAGCTCACAGGCACCTACTACACTATATTCGTTCCATCTCAAAACCTCTATTAAAGGGATGCTGCCTGTTAGCGGAAAGCCCAAAAATTCCCTCAACCTTTCTCTCCCACCTCGCAAAGCTTTCAATGTCTCGTCCTGAACGGACTATCTTGCAAGACGAACGGTGCGTTCCTTCTACCATTGCAATGCTTATCGGTGAACTTATTGGATTCCCCTGCTTTGCCCAGAGATGACGAGTCACGCCGTTCCTTCAGGATTGTCAGCCAGTCGGGTAAGAGAAGGGCCCAAGATTGCTCGTCTGAGCATTTGGTTAGCAACGAGCCTCAGATGGGGGGACAAACGGGCCAGAAGGAGTGTTCGCGATCAGAGCCCCGCCGTCACTAGGCGCATTCGATTTGAGGAGCACAAGTCTGCTGATGAAGGTGCGTCACTTTCCTGCTCAACGAATGGACGTGTCTCGGCATCTGCCTTTTTTCAGGCTCAACTGACGCCGAAGAGGAGCAAGCTTCAGAGGTACACGCTATTGACCCCGTCCATGCTTTTGGCCGACCGCAGGTCATTCACCTCAGCTCCCAACTCTCTGAATATCTGAGACCAACGGACAAGTTGCGAGCCAAGGTCGACTCCAACTTGACCATGGCCATCTCTCTCGATGATCCTTCACTCGAGATCGTTCATGAAATCCGCGGTGGTTGGGATGGCTTGGTGCTCTTCATGTTTGGATGGGTCAACGGCATCGTGTTTATGATGGCAATTGTTCTGTTTGGGGCGGTTGTTATGTCTCCAGCAGGCGATAGCCTTGGTCATCTAGCTGCAGGTACCGTTGAATAAGCTGGGGGAGGTACCACACGGGCTCTCAGCTGGCGTGTGCCACTTTCGTGTGATGTTTTGGTAGAAGAACTTCTATTCTCCTTGTACTAGATACACAAATGCAATGCTACTCTTACATCCACCTCCTGATACTACGCCTGTACCCACTTTGGTGAAGGCTTTCAACAACTCCGGAGCGGGAACCATATGCTTGCTTGGGTTAGGGCTTGCATGACGGCGGCATTAGCGTGCTGGAGATCTTAGCGCTCATCTGCCTCCAACCTGGATATCCGAACCCTCTAGCCGACAAGCGCGCGCTTGCATCGGCCGTAAATTCCTGCCATATCCAATGCGACCAACTCACAACATTAATACAGTTTGCCCCCCACTGCTGCACACATGGAACTTGTTGGCAGCTCCGACCTTGGCTCGCCTTCGTGGTCCAGGCAGCACTCAGCCTTTCTGCGGAGCTACCCATGGGACGACACTGTTCTCCTCGTAGGAGCTGCTCGCGACTTGGAAAAGAACTTTCAGGCGCAAGAGGGTGATAGTGCTATGGTAGACCCGGCTCTTCGCTCAAACTTGCCGTCGCACGCTCACAGTCACGGTGCTTCGGGAACCGAAGCTCAATCGGTTCAGCATTTTATCCAGGTACCTCCCTGTTTTTCTCCTCGTCTTGAGTAGATCCGCTGACAATACGCTTGGTGAAGCCACTCATTTGTGCATTTCTGCGTTATGAAGCTATTGATGTGCTGTTGCCATATGGCCAGGCCCATGAGAGGATGATTCAACAACTCATTCTATCGAAGGCTGCAACGACTGGCTTCGTGGAATGTCCAGAGCCCAACGCTATCCTCAGAGCTCACAAGGTCGCCAAAGGAACGCAGGCATCTAACTTGCTGTGCCGTTATATTGCTCTCCTCAGAGTTGTCGACATTGCATCGGTACTGGAGGGGCGGCAGCGCGGCGCTAGGATATCGAAATGGCCTCATTGGCGACCCGCAGAGAATCCGGTTAGTTTGTTCCATCTTTAATTATCATCAGCTGGGCTAACTCGAGGATGGTAAGGCGCTTGACCAACTTTCTGATATCCAATCCCTTCTCCTGAAGGCACACCACGCGCTGAAAACACTTGCGACACCGCCTGATGGCGCGAATCGAGCAGAAGAATTTCTTGCCACGAACCCCCTCGATACTTCTCACCGCATCATGAAGGAGTTGGCTCATTCCATGACCAAATCCAAAGGATGTCAAATTGTCAGCAACATTCTCTTGGCCTCCCTCCACCTGTCATGGCTCTTTTCTGTATGTCCTTTGTAATCCCGTGTGTTTTCCCTTGCTGAACCTTTTTATTGCAGGGTAATATCGACATACCAGACACGTTTTCACAAGCTGCTGTCCCTTCTGCAGCCCCTACTGCGGCACAGGAAGGGGCAAAGTCGTCAAACGTCGACGTCGACATGCCACAGTCGTTCTCACAAGGCATCGTAGACCTTGCTGTGCTTACTGAGGACGAGAGAGCAGAGCTGTCGAGCTTGCTATCAGAGAAAGACTCGCATC